>JASCZW010010614.1:0-35816 GCA_034211315.2 Aedes japonicus | reverse complement strand
GAACAGCACAATTTTGAAACAAGCCATCATCACGACTCAAGCCACACGGCGGGACAATTTAACTCAATTTTGAATCGTTTTCGACTCACTTTCGTCAAAAGTGGAGTCACTCATATATGAGTAAGGTCTGTATCCGCAATAATCCGGACACCTTAAAACATGACTAAAACATAAATTTCGCATTATATATCCGTCGTAGTTGTTTATTTCAGATTCATGGGATGTGTTTTAACAATTCGTGAAGACAAAACATAGTTATTCGGTATTTGCATAAAATTTTCGAACTTTGCGCTTAACTCCGTCCATTAGGGTTTGTACAGACTCTTCAGAAATCGTAGAAGCCGTCTTTGTCCAAATTTGCTGGAAATGTTTGATGTCTTTGATTTCTTGCTTCTTTCCAGAGAGCTTCCGCTTCATCAGAGCCCAATATCTCTCGATTGGTCGTAGCTCTGGGCAATTTGGCTGGTTTGAGCTTTTGTGGTACAATGTTCACTTGATTTGCTTGGTATCACTCCATCCCAGTTTTAGCATATAGCATGATGCCAAATCGGGCCAGAACAAAGGTTTTTCTTTGTGACGTTTGATGAAGGGTAGCAGTTGCTTCTGCAGACACTCTTTTTGATAGATCTCCTTGTTGATTATGCCTGTAGTGACGAAAGATTAACTCTTTTTGCCACACGTGCAAATTGCTTGCCACACAAGGTATTTTTTGAGAAATTGCGATGCCTTCTTCGTTCTGAAATGCTCAGCTGTAGCATTTCTGGCCATAGCAGAATAAAAAATCAGCCCTGGAAGCTGCTTGAAATCTTCCAGGACATAAGATTCATCGTCCATAACAATGCATGAAATCTTCGTCAAATATTCGCAGTACTAACGTCGAGCCCGTGCTTTTGCTGCCAAGTTCTGTTTATCGTTGCGATTTGGAACTGTTTTTACTTTATACGACTTGAGTCCCAAACGTTGTTTTGATTTTTGGACAAAACCAGGCGACATCCCTATTTTACGAGCCACCGTTCGAATGGAGAGATTTGGGTTTTCCGTTAATATCCTTTTCACCTTTCGGTCCATGACAGGACCAGCGCTCTCAATGTTTTTGTCACTTCTCGGTTTCCTCTCCACCGTCAAACGTTCCGAAAATGATTTGAGCACATCGTTAACAGTGGATTTAGGCAAATTTAATGTTTTTGCAAGGTCCCGTATTGACAAGTCAGGATTTGCCGTACGCCCGTACAAAATTCGCTCGCGCACTTGTTTTTCTTTCGTCGCCATCTTGAATACTAAACATGAAATGTAAACATCAATCATAGTCTTTTTCATCATAGACTCTCAGCTACACCACAGTGAAATTTTTCATTCTACGTGCATATTTCCAATAGTTGCAATGATTTGAAGATGTCCGGATTGATGTGATACAGACCTTAAATGTGACTTGGATTGGCAAGTCGACACTTCTAAGACATCGACTTAAATCAGATCGATGTTTCAGATATGTCGACTTGCCAATCCTAGTCACATTTACTCATATATGAGTGACTCCACTTTTGACAACAGTGAGTCGAAAACGATTCAAAATTGAGTTAAATTGTCCCGCCGTGCAGTGGTTAATTTGTAGTCAGCCGGTCAGGCGCAACTACTAAGAGCGAAATAAGGTGCAATAAAGCGCAACTATGAGTGAAAGAAACGATGTTTTTTTAGACGAGATGGAAAATCTGCAACCTGCAGAACTCAGGGTGTGACGATGAGGATGCCATCTACTCGACTCACTAAAAACTCACCCGTGCCTTAAGCCCTGGACTCTGCACTGATCGTCGCATGTTGCTCCGATTTTCGGTTATTTACCACCGTGACCTCAGTCTTATATTGGGTAGCTCCAGTCAATCTCTCCACAATGCCAGTGGAGTACGAGGCCATTAGCTTCACCTCTTTCATGGATTCACCACAAATCTCTAGGGTGATGTCCTCTACACCCCGTTCGGGAACTCAAGCCGCAGTACCTCGTAGTACATTGTGTTCCATAACACTGGACCCAGGATCAAACCTTGTGGGACGCCTGCGCTGATCTAGACTCGTTTTTTGCCTACCTCTGTGTTGTATTCCAGTACGCGATTCTGGAAGTAGCTTCCCAGAATCTTGTAGAATCTTCAGGAGCCTGAAGGCGTTGGAACGAGTCGGCGATAGCCAACCAACTGGCGTTATTGAACGCATTTCTCACGTCAAGGGTGGCCACTGCACAGTAGTATGCTTCTCGCCTCTTTCGCTGAATTGTCACTTCAGCCGTCTTGGTGACGGACAAAATGGCATCCACCGTCGACTTCCTTTACTCAAGCGAAAATGGTTACTAGACAGACCGCCTATACTCTCTGAGTATTTTGTCAATCTGTTGAGGATTACACTCTCGAGCACCTTACCCGCTGTATCCAACAGACATATAGGTCTATATGGCGATGGATCTCCTGGTGGCTTCCCTGTCGTTGGTAGCAACACTAGGGTCTGAATTTTCTAGGCGTCCGGAAAGACGCCCACGTTCAGACACCTTTGCATCACCACCCTGAACATTTCGGGATCCAGCAAGATAGCCGTCTTGATGGCCAGTTTCGGAATACCATCCGATCCCGGCGCTCTGTTCACCTTTAACGACTTTGCTTTCGCAATGAGTTCCGTGTTCGTCACCGTCGCCTCGTCGCCGGCCCCCGCTGTGCCGTTGCCATCGCCCACCCTTCCGTCGCTATGACTGCGTTCCTTTGGTTTTGGCCATTTCTACCCGATAGGTGTCCCCTCACGGATTCGTATCAGCCACAGGCCCTCGAAGCAGGCTCGCTTGCTGGCCATTATCTCCCTCTTTAGTGCGGCCGCTGGCGCCCCTCTACACTTGATTCTATCGGTGTCTGACCGCGCTCTCTGCACCCTCCGTCTTGCGTGGAGGCATGTTCTTCGGAGGTCGGCAATCGACTCCGTCCACCAATACACCAGCGATCTTCCATTCATCGGTTTGACTTCCCTCGGCATGGCCGCATCGCTCGCACATGTCAGTGTCATAACGAGTCGTTCGCCGCAAAGTTTCGCGTAAGTTTCGTTTCCTCCCAAGCGCCTCTTTAAAAGTATCTACGACAAGGTATTGTATTGGGGACGATACAATAACGAACCGCCAAGTGGTTGCTATGGGTGTAGCCATCATCCACCCTCGAATTGTTAAGCAGCTCAGGACTGTTGAATGTTATATCGATTATCGATTCCGATCCGTTTCTATGGTAGGTACTCTTGGTACCCACGTTGGCTAGGTCCACATTGAGTTGGTAAGGCGGCTCTCCCACCCGAGCGCCCAAGCGTAGAAGACCCCCGCTATTACCAACTGGTTTAGGCCAGTTAACTCAGTTGTCATCCGATCGAGCATATTGGAAAACTGCGGTGCGTAGTAGCTGCAGAAGTACACTCCATTCACTTTTATAACACAACCTCCTGAACTGTCGTCCATAATGCCGCCATATTGGACCTGTCCACAACCCAGACAACCCAGTTACCGTTGCTGGCTTGGATGCGGTATAGATGCCGACTCGAGGTCTCACAATGGTTCAGGTTTAGTTGAGTTACCTGCATTACGATTGGCTCGTTGGTATACCCTTAGCGCGTGGGCATAGCCCCACCCCTCCACCCCCATATTACCAAGTTTCCCGGCGCATATCAAGCATTTGGGGGGACCTTTGCAATCCCGTGCCTTGAGGCTTGTGCTTCCACACTTTCTGCACATGTTGCTCCTATCTGGGCCTTTGCACTCCTAGAACATGTGCCCGCTCTCTAGGCATCTGAAACATACCTTCGGCCGCTGGTGTAGGCTAAGTGGGCATATGGACCATCCCACCTTCACCTTCGCCACTTTCAACGCCGCGTCCGCGTCGACTGCCGCTACCCTCATGGTTGCCACCTGGGTCCCGAATGGACCCTTCTGTAGACGTATGTCTGCGGCGGCAACCTCAACCTTACACTGCTGCTTCAGTTTAGTGGAGATCTCGTCTACCTCGGTGATCTTATCCAGGTTCTTGCACTGGATTGTCACCTGTGAGACTAGGGAGCGTACCTCCACACCCTCATCTAAGGCCTGTCTTGCCAGGTCTGTATAAGCCGGGCCCTTTAGCTCTGTCGTCTTCTTCAGCTCCAGGAGTATCTTGCTGGTGCGGGTATGGCGTATACTACGCACATCGGTGCCTAGGCCCGCCAATTTAGCGTTCCCGCGCATCGCTTTCAAGACCTCGGAGTACTTCAACGCCTTGGTCTTGACTATGAGGCCCTCTCCGAGGTTACGGTTGTGGGCACCTGTCGCTTTTCAATTATTTTTTTTATTGCTCTTTTTAGGGTCCTTGGTCCAGTGGCTATCCCTGCTAGCACTAGCGTCTCCTCTTAGTACTACCGTCTGCTTCCGTGCTTATTATTGCTGCTATCGTTGGGGCCCAGCTGCTCGGGCCCCCTCCAGCGCTTGAGACAACTTTCGAGCTGGACGTCACGCTTTTAGAGTTGGGCTGAGCGGCGGGGCCTCTCTCTTTGTGCCTCGTCTTTGTGGCATAATGCCAAAACAACTCTCAATTGGCTCACGGAAAAGGATATAGATTTCGTTGAGGAAAACATCAATCCGCGAAGTTGCTCTCAGCTGAAGAAGGTCTTCAAAAAGACTGGCAAAGCAGCTGAGAATATGCAGGAGTACAAATAAATTTGAGTTAAGGTGTCCTTAAGATGTGATGAAACACTCCGAAACTTGATGAAAAGTGTTCGATCAAAAATTCGCAAATTTGTGAAAGAATAGTATTAATTTCATCTTCACAATTTTCAAGTTCAATCCCGTACAGTAAAGATCATCCATTTGTTTGAATAAAACAGCATTTATTTTAAGACTAGCTGACCCCGGTGCGAGCGTTGCTACGCCTGCAACAAAATGCATGAACAATGGTTGTTTTTTTAGAAAGAGTTTTTTTTTGACTAAGAAAGGGTTCAAGCTTCTATCAGAACATTCTTCTCATCCGAGAAATAAACAGTTTGTGTTTTAGTTGTCTGGATAACTCTCATGTTTGGTTGAAATTTGTGTTTGGAACTCCATAGAAACATTTCTTGCATTCAAAAAACCCCGCACGCCAATTTTGGTTCAATTTGCTTGATTAGTTCTCAAGTTATGCAGAAATTTAAGCTTCATTTGTATGAATGCCCCAATCTCACCCCAATCTCCCCACTTAAACAGGGGAAGGAGTCTTGAACTACCATAGAAACATTTCTTGCCTCCAAAAACCTCCACATTCCAAATTTGGTTTAGTTCTCGAGTCATGCAGAATATCAGAATATTGTATTTCATTTGTATCAGAGACCCCATCCCCCCTCTAAGGATGAGGAGGGGTCTTAGACCAACATAGAACCATTTTTTGTCTTCATAAACCACCACATGCTAAATATCGTTCCGTTTGATTGATTCGTTCCCGAGTTATGCAGAATATTGTGTTTTATTTGTATGGGAGCCCCCCGTTTTAGGACGGGGAGGGTTCTCAAGCTACCATAGAAACCTTTCTTGCCTTCAAAATCTCTTACAAGGTAAATTTGGTTTCTTTTGCTTGATTAGTTCTCGAATTATGTAGAAATTAGTGTTTCATTTGTATGGGAGCGCCCCTTTTCAGAGAAGAGGGGGGTCTTTAACTATCATAGGAACCTTTTTCGGCCCCTAAAATTCCTGCTTACAAAATTGCACGCCGATCGGTTCAGTAATTTTTGAGTCTTTTAGGTTCAGACAGACAGACAGACAGACAGACAGAAATCCATTTTTATATGTATAGAAGATATCAATGAAAAATATAGTTAGTTCCGTGATTATCGAGATTTTCAGCCCTGGGCTGGTTCCCGTCGTAGTCATTCAATTACCATTTGGGTATTTTTGTAACTTGTCCGGGGTGAGATTCAAACTCGTGACTTTGGCGTAAATGAAAAATATGTGAATAACTTATTTTCGATACAGTCCATAGACCGATGGATTACAGATGAACTTTGTTCAATTCGGGGCTTTTTTCTTAAGCGAATTGTGCATGCGTACTCGGGAAAAAATCAAATAAGATGGGATATATTACACTGTCGTGGACATGCACATCATTACAGTCGTTAGTGCACCTCTTCGCTCGATGTTATGCATTTTACTAACTTCTCGCCCTTCTCAGCAGCAATCTTCATCTACTTCGAAAATACTTACATTCGTCAAAAACACCATTTTGTTGATTTGAAATTTTATAAGCATATTTACCGTGCTGACTTCGATTTCGTCAGCGTTTAAAGTTCGGGATGAAGGAAATTGTTTACTGTCCAAAGTGTCACGAAGAATTTTCGAGCTGTAGATGTAGATTCAGATTTAGTTTCTTGTTCCGTGTAAGGAAGCCTTCTCTCTCTGCCATCTCCAATTTGTTTATAAATGGATGAGATATAAATTTACTTTCTGACTTTCTTGCTTATTTACTTACTTACTTACTTATTTACTTACTTACTTACTTACTTAACCTAGCTCAACGTCCTATTAGGGCCGCACCTGCGTCACGATATTTAAAGGTCTTGCTCCACTTGCTTTAACCACCTACCTCGCTTTGTTGTACCGCTTGGATTCGAGGCAAACACCCTTTTAGCGGGGTTGAGGTCCGACATTTTTACTACATGTCTTGTCCATTGTACCCTTCCAGCGTTGGCGACTTTCTGGATACTGTGTTCGTCATATAGCTTCACCAGCTTGTGGTTCATCTCTCTCCTCCATTCGCCGTTTTCACATACACAAACCAAGTCTCATGCCCGTAGAGAGCTATCGGTCTTATCAGTCTTATCAGGCTTTGTACATGATACACTTTGTACGGAGGTGAAGCTTACCAGACCTCAAGGTCTTGTGGAGTCCACAGTAGGCGAATTTCTCTGTAGCAGTTTTCATCCGACCGAACCAATTATCCAAGGTACACAAGCTTATCCACCACCTCGAACTCCTCTCCGTCGATTATCACTGTTCTGGCTATGCGAACTCTATCAAGCTCGGTTCCTGCAGTTTGGCCAACAGATACTTAGTCTTCGACGCATTCTCCTTCAATCCAACCTTTTCCGCTTCCCGTTTCAGCTTGGTGCACTGATCAGCTACCACCTGTAACGTTCTGCCGACAATATCCACGTCGTCAGCGAAGCAGATGAACTGACCGGATTTATTAAAAATCGTACCACACATGTCTAAGTACGCACGTTTCATAATACCTTCTAGTGCAATGTTGAGCAGAAGGCAGGAACGACCATCGCCTTGTCGAAGTTCTATGTGTGTTTCAAACGAGTCCGATAACTCACCCGATATCTTCACGTAACACTGTACACCATCCATCGTAGCCTTGATCATTCTGGTCAGTTTCCCAGGAAAAATGTTCTCGTCCATGATCTTCCATAGCTCTTCGCGTTCAATAGTATCACATGCGACCTTGAAATCGATGAATAGGTGATGTGCAGGGACTTGATATTCGCGACACTTCGGGAGGATCTACCGGAACGTACAGTTTTGGTCAGTTGTCGATCGACCAAACTCACAAACCCGGCTTGATAATTTCCCCCAAATTTGCTTGCTAGCGGCGATAGACGACCGAATATAATTTGGTAATAATAATGTTTTTCATCCAAAGCCTTTCTTCTTCTACGGTGAAGCTATCCATCTAAAGCCCGATTCAAAGTAAATTTGGACGCATTCAAGTGATCATAACTCAAGAGTTAAACAACATAAACTGTTGATCAAAACGTCAATCAAAAGGATATTTATTCAGCTTTCAAACAATGTATAACAAGAGATTACATTCTACCGTTTCGAATGAACTGTCGCATCATGATCTGCACAGTCGCTGGTGACACTGTACCGGCGAACTTATTTCACTTTAAACGCATTTGTTGTACATTTGTCACTTCTTTACCACATCCTCGAAGTTTCGGCTTGACAACTGCCCAATATTTTCCGATCGGTCTGAACTCAGGGCAATTTGGAGGATTAATCTATATGGCGACGAATTTAGCGATGTTTGCAGCATACCATTCTAGTACCTCCTTAGAGTAGTGGCAGCTAGCTAGATCCGACCAAAACAAAACGTTGGTCTTGTGTTGCCAAATGCAGCGTAAAATCCGATTTTTCAGATATTCTTTAATGTAAACCTTCGACGTCATTATGTGAGATGTGATGACAACTTTGGTTTTAAGGCCACAAAGGCAGATTCCTTGCCAAATCATTAGTTTTCGGGCAAACTTATCAGCAAAAACAAATTTAAACCTGGAAGGGACATCCCCACGACCAGTTACCAGTTATAGTTTTCGTCCGGGAATTTGTTTATAGTCCATTTTGACATATATGTTTGGCAAAACAGCCACCAAATTTCGTCAAAACTCGTTCGTATAGTAATTGTGCTCGCTTTTTGGCCACTAAATTTTGTTTCAGAGGGCGATTCGGATGTTTACTGGCACAAAAAGACCTATATCCTTCTCTTGAAAGGATGTTAAGCTCGGTGGAAAAGTTGGAATCGTATTTTTATGCCAAATCACGTATGGAGACACCTGGGTTGCCTTTTATGCACCTCAACACCTTCCTCCTCAGCTTTTTGTCCCTAGTGCCACTTTTATTAAATATGCGCAGTGCTTTATTCACACTCAGAGTGTCCTTGTAACGCTTGATTACAAGACACACCGTTGACTTCGGAATTTTAACACTCTTGCTATTTTTGAGGCAGACCACGAAGGATTCTCTAGATTTTTGTGCTCTATTAATTTGCTTTTCTCAAGTTTCATGATCCGTAGTTTCGAGATGCGTCGATCAATCGAGAAAACTGCTCCAGATTTTCTTTAAATCGAGCTTTAGTGAAAGTCATTCGTGGGATCCGCTTCATGATGGATGAAACTCTTTTAGACATTCCGCATCCAATGGCATGTTTAGCCGCTGTCATTTCCGTGTCTGTCCATGTCTGTCTTTGCGTTTTTCTATGGAGGAATCCAGGTAACACAAAAGTGAGGTTAAACGTCGTTGATGGCGCTTGTTTAAAATGGGGTTTCGAGCTGTTTAAGCCGAGTAATTGGTGATAAAAAGATAAAAAAGTCATCGATAATCACCTTACTGACCAATTCCAAACAGTTTGAAAAATAGTCACAAAGTTATTATCAATTTCAGTTTTAGATACTACGATATTTAACTTCACTTTAGCTTTACTTGGATTCTTCAATTGTAAAAAAAAAACTTGTGATTATGAACTATGTTCATTTTACCTCCATTACGAGCAGTCCATTTGACCCCCAAAGCAACTATTATTTTAAATTATTTATTTTAAGCACATGATTGTTTTAAATTCTTACAATCTTCGATGATTCTTCAACACTATGTCCAATAAACGAGCCTGATGGATGTATTCGATAGGATTTCGATTAACCACTTCTAGAAAGCTTATAACCTGTTACCAAACATTACTATTACAGTCAGAATCAAGCAGGAACTTTGTTTTTATTTACTTTTTTCACATTTGACAGCCCTGATCAGCACAGGGTACTCCAAACAATTCAAAATACTGTTCGGATAGGGTGGGCATGAATTAAGCCATCAATGATAATCTTGTTCTGGTGATCGTGATCATTTTAACCCCAGTTCTCCTATAACTAAATTTAGTGAAACTGTTTACGGAAAATAAAACTGTAACGATCCAAACGCTCGTAACAGAATGCAAAAAAATATACAAAATTGTGAATTCATGGGAAATTTGAAAGAGATATCAATGAAGTCACTTCTTGTAAAATAAACTACTATTATATTCAAGTAATTATGCTGCATTGATTTTATCCAACCTTCTAATGGCTGCTCATGATTGGCTTTTTTCGATTCGACTAACTTACTAACGTTCTGCACAACATTTTGCTAAAAACTTTTTTCACATTAATTTATCCTTAAACAAACTTTATAGCACACTGTTTCTAGGCAACAACTGTCAACAAATGGTAACTAGGTGTGAGTTAAATGGCCAACGCCATTTTTTGGTGGTTAGCATATTGCATTTGCACACTTAACCAGTAAAATTAACTAACACAGTTGATAATAAACGGTAGTCTACTAACCAAACTTGCTTCCTTCTAGGTTCCCAATGGATTTCATGTATACAATTAACCCGGGTAAAATTGATCCATGGCGGTTTCCCATTATTGAAAAGTTATAAAACTTAGACCTAGACCGATCAATTTTACCCTTTCCCATTTTAACGTAATAACCCCTCACTAGGAATGAGCAAAGAAAAAAGAAGAATGTTCACACTCATCAATCATTAATTTCTTAACGTATTTCTTATACCCCCCAAAACCACCCCATTCCCCCACTTATTATTTCCACCACTGTTTCGATTGTTTCCCTCTCTCTCCCTATCTCTGGCACCTGCTGTAGCGTCGGAAGCGCCGATCTTTCCCTCCTGCAAACGTACTCCCTAGCTCTGAGTTCATCCGGCGAATCGAAATGTTGTAGTTCGACATCCGATAGCAAAGATACGACGACCCACACTCCCACTGCATGGCAAACCGATTGTTCCCGGTAAGTGTTCCCCCAGCCCGTTCCGTTTCGAACAGCACCGCCCCTCTGGCCCCGGCCCCGGCCCCGTTCGTGCTTTAGATTGGAGTTGGAGCTTTGTTCGAGCTTACCTGTACCAGTTCTGTGTGTTCCCGAAGTGCATTGGATTGTTCGTTGTTTGCAGTTTCGTTCATTTTTTTTTTTCGATCGTTCGTTTGTTTGTATGTTTGTTCGTTTTCCTTTTCTTTTTCCTCTGGAAAAGAAAAGTTAGAATAGGAAAAGAAATGCATCGAGAAGAAGCTTGCAAGTAGCCGTTTCTATCCGCTAGTTTAAGTTGTTAATCTTTGCGTGCTTTTAGATCTAGTGCTCTTCGTTCCAGAGCTATTCTTTCGCGTGTTGCAAAAAGAAGAAAACCGGGCAATCTACACGGCCAGCCGTTTCAACTCAGTTTTGAGTCGTTTTTGACTCTTTTTTGTCAAAAGTGGAGTCACTCAAGTTCGACTCAAATCAGACGGATGTTTTTGATTTTTCGACTTGTCAATGCAAGTAACATTTACTCAAACTTGAGTGACTCCACTTTTGACGAAACTGAGTCAAAAACGACTCAAAACTGAGTTGAAACGGCTGGCCGTGTATTATCCGAAATGAAGTTGTTTCCTACTTCTTTAGTGTTTCATTTTAAATAAGTACATAATTTCTTTCAGGAAAATTTGATCGAATAAATACAATTGCAATCATTTTATTAACAAGAGATGATTAAAAAAACTGAAATTATGAGGCCAATTAAAGAATTCGAGTCGACAATCACTCTGCTCGACAGGTTTATTTTGCTATTACAGTTGTCGAGATCGACGAAATTTTGCCGAGTTGGTTGACTCAATCGACCGCTCGAAAATTAGTGACTGATCTGTCACATTTTGTCGAATAAGAGTTTGTTTTGGTACGCGTTTTTCATCGGTTAGTGGCTATAGGCTAAGGAACGTAAGAAATACACTAAACTATTTATTTTTGCAGGTGAATTAACTTAAAAAAAAAACTTCTAGCAAAAAAATGTCTAATCCTATTGAAACCAAAACAAAGTACCGTCAGTTCGACTGGATCATTTAGCTCATTGAAATTAAGGTGGACTTCGCCAGAGGCTTTTTTGGCGTGGCTCTACAAAGCTAATTTAGAAATGGTAGGAAACTGCCCAGGAACTGAAGACCACTAATTCGCCATGGGTCGGAATAACTAAAAGTAAATTTTATTTTCTCAATTGAAAACTATCACTTTTGAGATCCAAACTTCGGTAAAAGTGATAAGCTTTTGAAATTAATCTTAGAACACGGTTTTTTTTTCTAAAGTACTTCTAAATTTATTATTTCAGAACATTTGCACTAGGGATTTAAACATTTTCACTCGAATTAAGTGGTTTAAAATAAATCATTGATTCCTAGAATTATAGAAATGAACTAAAGGGTGTACCGATCAAAATTTAGTCGACTTAAACTTGATGTTTGATGTGTAGCATCGTGCCTCTATTTTGATTTTGAGATTAGCACTTCAGTTATCAAAATGTCGTCGAAGGAAGAGAAGCAACGCATCCAAATTTTGCACGTGCATGGCGAAAATCCAATCTACAATCACGCCAAGTTGGCGAAATTGTTGAATGTGGCTAAATCAACTGTTAACAATGTATTAAAAGTGTTCGCTGAACGTTTGTCGACAGCCAGGAATGCTGGATCGGGGGAAAATCGAAAGCCGGAGGCCACAGCGACGACAAAAAGAGTTGCCCGCTGTTTCGAGCGGAACCCCAACCGCTCCGTCCGAGATGTCGCAAAGAAGCTGGGAGTGGCACCTTCAACCGCAAATAGAACTAAAAAACGAGCTAGACTGTCGACTGACAAGAGTGTGGTAAGTCGACGATTGCGACGATAAACAAAACACGTCGGCCAAGCACGACCGCGAAAGTTGTAAACGACGATGCAGACGAAGTTTGAATGCGTGGTACAGGATGATAAAACTTACGTCAAGGCAGACTTTAAACAGCTTCCTGGACAGGAATTTTATAGGGCAACCGGACGAGGAAAGGTGGCAGATATTTTCAAGCACATCAAACTGTCAAAGTTCACGAAGAAATATCTGGTGTGGCAAGCCATCTGTACCTGTGGCTTGAACTGCAACGTTTACATTGCGACCGGTACCGTCAACCAGAAAATTCATCTGAGCGAGTGTCAAAAACGTCTTCTGCCTTTCCTGAAGCGACGCAATTGTTCCGTTCTATTTTGGCCAGATTTGGTATCTTGCCATTACGAAAAAAAGGCCATGGAGTGTTATGCTGCCAAAAAAGTTCAAGTGATGCCCAAGGACAAGCAAACGGCAGAGCTCCACCCAATCGAACATTATTGGGCCATCGTCAAGCAGAACCTTAAGAAAACTCAAAAAGCTGTTGTGAGCGAGAAATAATGCAAGGCAAACTGGCGTTCTGTGGCGAATAATGTGGACAAGGAGACTGACAAAATCTTATGACAGGTCTTTAACGAGAGATCCGACAATTCGCATGTGGTTGAAATTAAGTTTAGCAGAATGTTTCTCCTGTATTCTGTATTAACTGAACTAGAAAAAGACAAAGAATTTGACTTATTATTAAAAACTTTGATCGACTCACCCACATTAGTGTTCGACCAAATTTTGATCGGAACACCCTTTAGCCAAAATTTAGGGCACATACTAGAAAGTTCATAAATAGACTTCTGGAAGAAGTTTAGGGAACAATACTTCTTAGAATTTTGTAACTTTCCAGTGGTTCTTGAGTTCTTCCCAAAAATTCTAGGTGAAACTTCCCAGAAGATCAGGAAAAAGCTTCCCCGAATTTCAGGAAGAAACTGACCAGGGAGGACACTACTAATAATTTCTCAAAAATTCAGGAACAAACTTCCACAAAGCTCAGAACGGTACGTCTTAGTAGTTCAGGAAAGGACTACCCGGAAGTTCCGGAAGAAATTTCCCAAAAGTTTAGTTGGAACTTCCCAAAGATGCTAGAGAGCTTTTCCGAAGTTTAGAAGAGAAACTTTCAGGAATTTCAGAATCACGATTTCTCGAAGTTAAGGATAAAACCTCTCTAATGAACAGAAAGAAACTTTCTAGAAGCAGTGGGGGGTACTTTCTAGAAGTTTGAGCAAGATTTTCTCAGAAGTTTAGGAACAAACTTCCCTGAAGCTAGGGAGAAAACATATCAAATTTCAAACAAGGACTTCTCAGAAATTTAGGAAGAAACTTCCAACAAATTTAAGGGTATTTTCATAGAGAATATAGAGTGGACTTCTCAAAGTTTCAATATAATTTTCCTTGGAGTTCAAATGGGACCTAACCGAAGTTTTGAAAGAAAAAGCTCAACCAAAAACTTTCCCGAATTTCATGAAATTCATTTTTTCTCATAATTTCAGGAACAAATTTCCCCAATGTGCACAAGTTTACTTCCCTTAAGTTCAGAAAAAGGCTTATAAGAAGTTCATGAAGAAACCACTTACAAATTCAAGAAGATTTTCCAAAAAAGTTCAGAAAAAGGCTTATAAGAAGTTCATGGAGAAACCACTTACAAATTTAAGAAGATTTTCCAAAAAAATCTGGAGAGATCCTTGTCAAAGTTTTGGAAAAAAAAATCTCACAGATCACGATGGGATTTATAAGAAGTTTAGAAAGTTCTGAGAAAAACTTACCAAATGTTTTTGGAAGGTTCGGTTGTGTTGTTAGATGTGTGAATTGTCAAGAAATTCTGGAGTGACTGCCAAGAAGTTCATGAGGATCAGGAGAGAGCTTTCCTGAAATTCAAGAGACGAACCGATGAAGCAGTCTTTAGAAGAATCATTCGTATGACCATATTGATATCTATTACTCATGACAGTAGCTAGGACAGCTACTACAGCTCATTGGTTAACGTCTAACTTAGTTTGAGAGATTTGATAGGTACGAAAACTTCTCTGAAGTTTATCAGAGAAGTATAGAAAAAATTCAAAAAGTTTATCAACATTTCAGGGTTTATCAATATATCGAAGGTTTTGAAAAGTTCAAACAATGTTCCAACTATTAAAAAAAAAATCCTCGAATCTGAAAATTTTCACATTTAGGGTTTCTTTTAGATAAAATCGTTAAAGAGAGGTTGATCACTGCATAAATGCTTAAATAAATATTGCTATAATAAGTATAATAAATTAGTTGGTGATAACTAGATAATAACTCGTCTTCTGAATGATTTTTTAAATATCTATCAACACTCGCTCGCATGTTCAATTATAAATTCCTCGGAATTTATCCTGAAATATGCATGCTGTAATATTTCAATGGCCTTTTGAAAAATTTCAACACTACAATTAGTAATCGATTTAGGTTGCGAACCCGATCAGATTGTAATGCGCACTTTTGCTCGACTGGACAGTGACAAGTGTCCAGTCGAATTGCTCAACTCGACTTCTATAATTGACCCCTATGAAAAAGGTGCCTCCTTAAGATCAATTGGTGGACTTTCTTTGTTTGAAAAACTGTCAGACATCGTAAAAAGTGGAACAACTCAAATTATGAGTTGTTCCACTTTTAACGAATATTGAGTAACTTTGCCGTGAGAAAAAAAGGGACGGTGATACAAATGAAAGAGAGGCTGTTTTGAGCATGTAAACGTGCTCCACCATGATGCGTGAACAGCTGACCCGTTACAAAGAAAAACGTCAGTGTCAGTGATCAATATAAACATAGGGCGTTGCCATGTTGACCAACACGGTAAGAATCAAAAACCCATTAATGGGTAAAATTTCACCCATTTCCCTAAAAAGGTAGTCTACCCATTAAACGGGTATACTCAACTTACCCATTTATGGGTATATGGCGTAAATGTCAGGAAATCGGTATTTGTTTACTTATCTCTAAGAAATTTTTATAGAAAATGGGTAAAAATACCCATTGATCGCGCCGGAATGACTCTTACGTTGTGTACTCGGTATTTGGATAAGTGAAACACTGGGAATGAGTTCGTCTGCAAATCTGGAAGAAGGAAAGATGTGTCCAGCTTGTAAATACATCGGTGACCACATCCAGGAGTTTTGTAGGTCCAAGGCTCTTTCTGTAGATGATCGATAGATATCTGTTCAGTCAAGTGGACTTTGTTGGAACTGCCTGAACTCGTACGGTAAACGAAGTTGCAGGAAGGCAAGTTGTTGTGGAACAAATGGGTGTCAATTCCGCCATCATCCGCTTCTACATTCTTCGCGCAGTAATACTGGTTCGAATTCACATCCGCCGCAATCACACGCATCGTCTGGTAGAATAATTTTGCCAGTGACTATTCATGGACCCAAAGGAACAGCCTTTCTCGATGACGGCTCATCCTTAACGCTAATTGAACACAGTTTGATCGATCAACTAGGAGTAGTAGTGACACAAAATGTTTGTGTTTTATTTGGAGGGTGGAGAAAGAATCCAAGCAGATTTCTTTCGTCATCTCAGCCGCTGGCGGAAGACAACATTCGCTAGAACATGCGCACACCGTAAAGTAGGTGTCTCTACCCAAACAAACGTTGTCATATGAACAGTTGGTAAAGCAGTATTCATACCTCAAAGGGCTCCCACTATGAAACCGGTCTACTATGGAAGCATGACCACATAGAGATTCCAGATAGCTACAACATGTCTCTACGACGACTCGAATGCTTGGAGCGGAGAATGGCTCGGTGCCCAGAACTCAAGCAAGCTTTGCAGAATCTTTTAGCAGACTACCAACTCAAAGGCTATACACATCGCGCAACGAAGGAGGAGCTAGCAACTGCTGATCCAAAACGTGTATGGTATTTACCTCTAGGGGCAGTTATGAATCCACGAAAACCGGGGAAAACTCGCATGATTTGGGACGCTAAAGCGGCAGTTAACGGAATTTATATCAACTCAGTGCTGTTAAAAGGACCAGATAAACTGACGCCACTTCCAGGTGTTCTGTGTCGCTTTCGCCAGATCAACGTTGGCGTTTCGATAGATTTGAAAGATATGTTCCACCAAATGTTCATGCGAAAACAAGATCACCACTCCCAACGATTCTTATTCCACAAATACCGTTGCAGTATTCCGGACATCTATCTGATGGACGTCATGGTATTTGGTTCAACGTGCTCCCCAGCCTCAACCCAATATTCCAAAAATAAAAACGTTGAAGAGTTCAAAGAGTTGTACCCTCAAGCCTCAGAAGGAATAGACAGAACCACTACGTTGACTCGACGTTCCCTAGAGAGCTACGGAAGCATTGAGGAGGAAATCAAAGTTTCCCAAGAAATGCGTTCCATTCACGAAAATGGTGGTTTCGAACTGAGGAATTGGTTGTCGAACAGCAGTGAAGTGTTGAGTGGAGTTAGTGAACCAATTATCAATGAAGACAAACAGCTCTTAGCATACAAGTCAAACGAAGTATGAACGTGCTCTTGGACTTCTGTGGTTGACACAAGAAGACGGCTTATGTTTCTCAACCCTAATGAAACAGGAAGTCTATGATTTAATTGAAGTTTTTGATGTCGCTTTTTGACCCTCTGAGAGACCTATGCCATTTCATAATGTATGGAAAAACTTGTTACAAGAAGTGTGGAGAGTAGGAGTTCAGTGGGATGAGAAAGTGAACGATGACTTGCATAAAAGGTGGAAAAATTGGACGAGCCTGTTCAAAGAAGTTAGCACTCTTAATCAATGGTCGCAGTGGCAATACGTCCCCAACAAGGAAAAAAAAAATAGCACTCTTAAAATATCTCGCTGCTACTTGCTGGAAGCTACCAGTAAACGCTACAGGGATCTCCAACTCCACATCTTTGTTGGCACGAGTGAATCTGCGTACTGTGCTGCTGTCTACGTTAGAACGTTGAACTCGCAAGGAATCCCGGAGTGTGTGCTGGTTACGGCGAGGACAAAAACGTTGTCGGTGCCACGACTAGAACTGCAGGCCGCAGTACTGGGAGCATGCCTGATGCAGTTCGTGGAAGAGAACCACAAACTGGTCATTTCGAGGATGGTTATGGAATGATTCAGCTACGGTCCTTTCCTGACTACGAGCGGACTATCAAAGGTATAAACATCTTCGTGGCGTGCAGAACCGGAGAGTTGCGGCGCAGCTGATAAATCTCGAGCACTTTTCTTAGTTTAGCAGAGTTCATCGCGCAGTAGGTTACGCTCTGCGATTCATGGGTAACCTGAAGCGCCAAGTCCCATGTAGGCAGCGATCATCGTACCATCAGCTACCATCGTAAGGTATCTCGCATGGTCATGCAGAGACGATTGTGAGTGGAATTCGGCAACGATATCACATTCTACGGATAAGAACGGCGTTAAACCCAAGATTCCCCGTATGGCACCACTACCGCTTGCGAGGCTGGCATTGTTCGTACGTCCATTCACGTACGTCGGAATAGATTTTTTTGGCCCGTTGACTGTGAAAATTGGGAGAAGTAGCGCAAAACGATGGATAGCACTATTCACTAGCACTTCGATTGACTGCATACATCGATCATTTGACCAAGAAGTTTGGGATGGAAGACGCACACCCGGTGCGTACGCCAATGGATCCGGGATATATTACCTTGAACGAAGGGAGCAAGCCTTTTCTCGATAAGACGGCGTACCGTAGCTTGATCGGGGCGCTACTCTACCTAGCGGAGAACGCTAGACCGGATCTGTCGATTAGTGTTGGACTGCTCGGCAGAAAGATGAGCGATCCAAACCAGAGCGACTGGAGTGCGGCAAAGCGGTGCTGCAGTATGCGAAGGCAACGAAGGAGTACAAATTGAACTTTGGTCCAGGCGACGGCTGGAATTTGATCGGTTATTCCTATTCGGACTGGGCGGGAGATAAGCGTACCAGGCGATCAACAACCGGTAGCGTGTTCTTTTACGGCGGAGGACCAATTTGTTGGATCAGCAAGGGTCAGGACTGCGTGGCCTTATCGTTACTTGAAGTGGAATAGAACGCGCTTACGGTGACTTGCCAAGAAACTGTATGGCTGCGACGCTTACAGGGAGATTTGGACGAACGTCAATCAATACGAAGACAATCAAGGTTGTCTATCTTTTGCTAAAGCGGAACGTGCTAGTGGCCGGGTAAAGCACATCGATACAAAGAACCACTACATCCGGGAGCTTTGCGAGCGGAAGATAGTACAGCTAATCTACTGCCCAACTGCGGAAATGGCGGCGGATGCCTTGACGAAGCCTCTTGGTCCGTCGTTGCTGCGGAAATGTGTAGAACGTGTAGAGCTATCGGCTTAACGGGCTGGTAGTCATTAAGGAGGACTGTTGGAGTGGAACGACTACCCTATCCCTTCACCGGAGTCACCGATCTGCCAACACTGTTGCTTTGAACAGTTTTATAACGACACATTTAGTTTTCTCTCATTCTCAATCAACCTGTATACAAACACGAAGTGAAATAAAAACCGTCCTTGAATTCTTTTGCTAAGTTTCGCGTTTATTAGTTTTTCAAGTGGCTTTTTCCATTTTCCAAGTGATCCCACTTGGGACTCTGTGGGTGGTTTAGTTCATCAACTTTCACATCAGGATCACATTTCAGCATGTCCTCAGCTTAAAGGTTGAAGCGACGTATTCCAGTTGGATTGACTTGAGCTACACCTGCTCCCACGCACAAAATGGTGTCTGATGTCAATATGCTTGGTCCTTGCCGAATAGCCAATCTCCTTTTCTGCAAGATTGATGGCACTCTTGATTCTCGCACTTGATGATGATGATGGAATCCTCAGCATCACGTAGCTTAGCCAGAATCCTTTCTACTATATTGCCTCCTGGGTGACCGACGAAGGGCCGTGTATTCGGCCTCTGTCGTCGATAAAGCAACAGTGGCTTGCTTCCGGGAACTCCGTGATATTGTGCCACCGCTTTGGACGAAAACGTAGCCACTGAATTGGCGCTTCGTCACGAGATCGTTACCCAAATCTGCGTCACTGCGGGAAAACTTGCAGTCGCTTTCTCTCCGGTATGTCATCTTGAAGTCCTTGGTACCCCGAAGATAGTGGAGGATCCGCCGTATAGTGAGCGAATCCAGGACCACACTGACCACATGATTAATGTCCGATCTCGTGCATTGCGCGATGAACTGAACTGAATACCACCTATCAGCTAGCGAAATGGAATCTGTTGTCAACGAAGCTGTCAACAAGACTGTCAAGGTGATTGACACAAAAGAGCAAGAGAAGAAAAAAGAAGAGAGGTTATTATACTCTGTAAAGTGAATTACGATTGAAGAATTGAAAATTCTAATTATCTGATTTGCTTAAAATAACTAAAAATTTCATTTTTTAGCTAAAGTTAAAAATCTAAACGTTTAATTAAAGTTAGTTTCTTACGTAGAAATTTTGTGCATTCAAGAAATTGTAAATTCCTAAATATTAATTGTGAAACCTTAACCTAACTTACATACTACAATACAATACTACAGGAAAGAACAAAGCCTATTGTCTGGAAAGGAATGGTTCTTGGGTTATAGCCGCAAATCGATTATTCGTAAGTAAACTGAAACCTATGGAACTATATATTTGTAAACTTTATACTGAACAAAGCTTACAGCCAAAGCTATTCTACAGCAAAACCACAGCCGTTGTAAGATTGTTACACAGAAAATCGATCCGTGTCCACTTCACCGACAACACATGCACTTGTCCGGTATTAAACCGTTATGTGGGATTTTCCTTCTTTCAAACAAGAGCAGTTCTTGGGAGTTTTACTGACTAATTAAAAAAAATCGGCCTAACGCCGATTCGGCCAAACGACCATTCGGTAAAACGACCATTCGGCCAAACGTCGTTATGCCAAAAGTCCATTTGACGAAACCTTCATACCTAAACGGTGTATCATCCTCTTTAAGCATAGTCTCATATGGAATAAAAGCTGTCAAACAATTATTTATAACATAAGTACGCGGAAAAGCTCGGACGGATTCGTATGAGGTAATACTCACAAACATTTTTTTAGTCTGTTTCTGGATACTTCTACAACTTAGAACTCAAAAGTGGGTTTGAGCAAATTTCCGTAATACTAAGTAAAACTCCATCTTTACCTTTCCTTCTTCAAGCAAATGCAAACAGCGGCATATTTTGCAATCAACTGTGCAGTCAGCAACCCTAGGATAAAAATATCACCTGTTTTTGAATGTTTTATGCTGAAATCCAGCAACCTAGACAATTGGGTTCTGAACTGCGTTTCCGGGTCAATGCCGGATAAAAATACTACACAAATTCTACTCGTTGTTATTATCTAGTCCTAGAATCGCAATGTGCAGTTACATCTATAGATTAGATTTGTTTCAGCCAAAAAAAAACTATGTGTTGTTCGAGTTGAGTTCCATTACAAAAGTTGACTAAGGTAGCTGCAAGCTGAATCGCTTACACCCAAAAATAAATCGGGGATTTCTCTTGAATCAAATCGAGGAATAATTGGGTCATGCTTACTTATTTAACCTGCGGTTGAACTCTGATCAGATCATCAGAGTTCAACGAAAGTTCGTCGACGCTAACACTGACAGTATTGAATCTTCTTTTTTCGCAGAATCGTCAAAGGATTCCCGCCTGTTTCACCGTTCATCGGAGTCAGTCCGACGCTCTGTTTTCTGTTGAAGGAAAAGAAGCCCCTCTGTTGCTTACAACTTGCTCAAGTAAGTTTTGCATCCCCCTAACTTGGAGTCATTCATTTTCATTGAATTTCATACCTCTTTGTTAAGGTCTGCGAACACTGCAGTTACCGCAATGCCAAGGAGTACCAGTGGCAAAACAAAACAATCATCCTGGCCGCTGACTACGCCTCGAACGGTATCTACAACTTTATCATCCCGCTGCGGGCACACTTTCGCTCGAAAACGTCACTCAATCCGATAATTCTGCTGCTGGAGCGGCGGCCGGACATTGCCTTCTTGGATGCCATCTCCTACTTTCCATTGGTAAAATCTCGAATGTTTGATTGTCCCTAACATGACAACGGTTTTCCTTCTCCGATAGGTTTACTGGATGCTTGGATCCATCGATTGCTTGGATGATCTGTTGCGTGCTGGAATCACGCTGGCTGAGAATGTGGTGGTGGTAAACAAAGAACTGTCAAACTCGGCCGAAGAAGACTCGCTATCGGATTGTAACACGATCGTTGCCGTGCAAACCATGTTCAAGTATGACTGGCTGGGGTGGGGTTCTCGGGTATTATCCGGACTCATTTGTGGTGTATTTTCTGCTTAGATTCTTCCCAAGCATTCGCAGCATTACCGAACTGTCACAGAGTTCCAACATGAGGTTCATGCAATTCCGCGCTCACGATAAGTACGCATTGCACCTGAGCAAGATGGAAAAGGTAATTAGATCGCTAGATGCACAACTAACCGGTTCCGATCGAACCAACTCTGTTGACACTTTTGCTGATCTCCAACAGCGTGAGAAAGAGCGTGGTTCGCACATTTCGTACATGTTCCGATTGCCATTCGCCGCCGGCAACGTCTTCAGCGCGTCGATGTTGGACACCCTGCTGTATCAGGCCTTCGTAAAGGACTACGTCATCACGTTCGTGAGGCTGTTACTCGGAATTGACCAAGCGCCCGGCAGTGGGTTCCTGACTTCGGTGAGTCGGCGGAATTTCTGGCGGAGGTTATAATTGATTTGACTTTTGCTCTTCAAATCGTTGCAGATGAAAATCACCAAAGATGACATGTGGATTCGAACCTACGGTCGACTGTATCAAAAGCTCTGCTCGACGACTTGTGAAATTCCTATAGGCATCTACCGAACGCAAGAAACCAGCGGTGCTGAAGCGTCACATGTGAGTAGCTCACCCATCGCCGAAAAATGGCGTCCGTTTGGATCTTTCGGCATTAAACATTGTGTGCGGTTGCGACCAACGGTGAGTCCCAGCATTGTCTTTCAACAAAAGACACGGTCAAAAGAGGCTGTCTACATTAACCACCTTTCGAGCCTTTTTCTTATTACTCTCAAGTTATTTTTTTTTATTTCAACTGCAGATAACAATACTTGCTCATTTTCTTCTCGGATCTCTTTCCATTGGTTTATTGTTTTGTTTTCTCGAATCAGTTTGCATTTCTTTTTTACCTCTCTATTCCTCTCAATCTCTCACTCTCTATTTAAAACTCTCCTGCTCGAGTTTCACTGCTATTAGTTTGATTTGAATTCAGTTGAATCTTTTGGCTTTTTCGTTCCACTAATAAATGACGCTTTCCATCACCCAAGCAAGCGCTCGCAGAGTAAATATTCATGCTCAAAAGGCTAATCAAATACGTAACTCGCAAATGCAAAACAAAACAAAAAAAAAAAACGATCGTAACTCACGCTCATAATCATAACAGCGCAAACGTCACATACGCCCACACTGACGGAAATGCTCGGTTGATTCTGACAGTAAAGTGTGTACATAGTCGCAATCGAGTCCAGACACAACCGATTCCGAACAGAATCGGTGAAATCAAAAACCGGACAACCCCAACGCCTGCCTAGTTCCTGTCAGTTCTTACTCACTTTCTTTCGCTCTGTCATTACCAGTAGTCTAAGCGCCTAGTGAAGAACGATAAGTTTAAAAAATCAATAGTAGAAATCCCGTTCTGTGCATTCGATTTGCTTGCTTGCCATCAGTTCGACTATGCTAACTAGTGGAATTCTTCGTGTAAACCCTCTGCTTTTACACATCAGCTTCTACACACTGCACTGTGGTACGAATGGACAAATTTCGACGACAAAAATCGACAATTCGAAAATCAAACAAATGATATCTGTGGGAGATGCAATCTTTAAAATAAGATCTATCTTTTGGTTTTTGTGGTTACTAGGGTGGTCCTTTTATGTTCATAACAACAGCTTTCTAATTTTATGATTTACAGGAATTTTTGCTCATACAGAATTGTAGATAATTTAATTTAATGAAAGTTTGCTGATAAAAATTAACTCCTATCTCATCTTCGTATAGTTTTATAGCAATTTTTCTAACTTTACTTGCGGTGGGACTTAAAAAAAATAGTTTTTTTGCTTCTTTTTTTAATGTCAACTTAAATTTGTAAATTTTGTTAGGATGACTCTAAGGGCATAAAAAGACGCACATTTTGAAAATACCAGATGGTTGTCAGCTATTGTATAAAAAAAATTTAGAGGTTCTAAGTCGAAAAAAATACGTTTTTTTAAGATATCTTACTCACTTATTTGCAAGTCTAGAGCAAATTTTCAATAGGTCGTAAGTAACAATGTAAAAAAATATGATGTTTTTGAACGGAATGATAGCTTGGGTACTCCTCAAAATGAATTATACACAACCTTATATGAAATGCGGCGAATTGTTGCTGTATATTATTCAACAAAACTGGATTCAGTCACAAACTACTCCATAACGAACTTTTGGCGCATTCGTCAATTTGTCAGTTTGACTTAAGTGCTTTTCTATGCTCCGCACAGACCTATCCAACCGATTCATTTTGGCATAAGCAACATGACAGGTGAATGCATGTCAAAACAGACTGGACGAATGCGACATATTCTTTTGCAACACGACGTAACGCACCCGGCGGATGTAACGTGATAAATTTTCGAACGACTTATAATGTGGTCGTGTTTTCCCTAGCTGAAGTTAAAAGATTTAAAATTGAATTTATTGAATAAATCGACTTGGAATCCAACAGAATGGAAATCTTCATTGAAATAAAGCCAAGCTGTGCTTTACTTTGCTGGTTCCACATATTTTCTTCAAATATAATGGCTATGTTCGAAAATAGGAATTGAAACGAATTTCCAAAACTTCTACATCGATTTTCTTGTTTAAAGCAATATGTTACTTACGACCTATTGAAAATTTGCTCAAGAAATACTTGCAAACATGAAATTCGTGAACTGAAAGTTCGAAATTTCGTAAACAAGACCTATGCAAAATCGTTCGTCCTCCTTTTGTATCCTTGTGGAGTCAAACTCATTTTAAAGTTAGTGGTTTTGCATTTTATTTTGCATAACTTTCAGCAGCAGCTACACTCAAACAATTTTAAAAAATATTTCGATACATGAAACATTTCAATACATCGCACATCATGGCGCTTGGGATTTCTTCGGTCGTCATTTCAAATCAGGTGCTGAGTATTTGTTAAAGGTACTTATTTACAAGCAAATTGATAACCATCCATTTTATTTATGTGGATTATTTTTATGGTATTGATATATAATAGGTTGTGAATGTGAATAACAGGTTAAGAAGGATGCGGAGGTGCTCTGATTCTTGATAGTTTCACTGGAAGAGTAGATTAAAACGCTGGAGGAAAAACTACTCGATTCATACGAAGAATTGCAGACCTCTGGCCTCTGAGTAGCTTCCGGAATGCAACTGGACTTCGATTGAAAAGCTATCGCTAATCACATCGAGACCCACTTTCTGGTCTATTGTCACCTTGATTTCCTGTAGAAGGAAACGAATCTATGTCGGGAAAGTACTTCGTGAACTAGGAAAAGCTCAAGTATTAGGAAATTAACCTTCCGAACATCAATGAACTGCTTGAATTGGTCCTGACGCTGAGGAGAACCTTGTAGTTACAAAAACGGGAACCTAAGCACCTATTTCCTGAGAGCAGGTTGAAAAAGTGAACACATTCAATAAAAATATGAAACGAAATTAATGCTTTCAACCTGAATTGTTTGTTTATGTTTTGTTAAAAAAAAATGAACAGATAAGTAATCATAACAAATATATTTGGATTCATTTATCTAATTTTAGTATACATTCAAATTTGCAATGAAAACTATTTGATGATAGATAAAGAGTATTTACAATTGCTAATGAAATGTATAAGTCTATGTCATGAAGCTGATTTGACATGGTTAATGGACCTTATGTGTATAGCGCATAAACACCATGCAAAAATAAGATTGCCAAAAATCTATTGGGTTTGT
This sequence comes from Aedes japonicus, assembly GCA_034211315.2. NCBI lineage: Eukaryota > Metazoa > Arthropoda > Insecta > Diptera > Culicidae > Aedes > Aedes japonicus. Next base: position 10,359 of record JASCZW010010614.1, on the reverse strand, counting down.
TTAATACATACAATATGAAATTTTCTTTTCGTAAACAACAACTATCAAAGTGCGTAACAACGTGAGATTTTTATGAAAATCCCTATATTTTTATGTTAACCCATCTAAATTGGTTTATTAACATGTATATCACAGACAAGTAGAAATAAAACACTGAAAATTTTGCACTTCAAATCATCGTCTCTAGCACACCTGCGCAATCTGTTGAGCACACTGTGATGGGTGATAAAGCTTAACAGATGGAGCTGGTGTGCTAACGTCAAGCGCAAGGGAATCCACTATGCGCGCCATCGGCAAGAGATATGTCTGTTTGGCTGTGTTTCCCCAATTTAAATTTGTTTTGCTAAAATTTAACTATTAGCGTAAATTTATTTATCTTGATATATATTTACATTCAACTATTCACAATATCTATAAATGTATAACTCCAAATTTAAATATGCGAATGTGAATTTAGAAATGTAAAAGTATTTAGGTAAATATATTAAAGTAAAAAGATGAATTCACTTATACTGATGTAAATAATTTAACGTAAGAACACGAATGTAAACATGTCAACACTGACAAACAGACATAACTCTTGCAGTTTCTTACACTATTACGCCTTAAACGGTCAACTCAAATGTTTCTTAGTTGGAAGTATCGCCACACTTGACGCACATAGAGGATTCTCTTAAGTTTGACGTTAGCACACTAATCCCATCTGTTCAGCTTTATCACAATGTGCTCACCAGATGGCGCAGGTGTGTTCATGACGATGATTTGTACTGCAAAATTTTCAATGTATTATGTCTGTTGGTCTGTAATATAAATGTTAATAAAAAAATGGAGATGGGTTAACATTAAAATACAGACATTTTCATGAAAACCTCAAGTTAATACGCACTTTGATGATAATTGTTGATGTTGCTGATCGAAAATTATGCAGAAAAAATGCAAAACTACCAATTTTGAAATGAGTTTTACTCAACAAGGGGGCAAAAAAGGACAAACGATTTTGCATAAGTCTTGTAGGTGGAAGTTTTTGCTTTCAGTTGAAGTGTTTTGTGTTTGCAAATATTTGAAAATAAGTGAGTAAGGTATTTGAAAAAACTAAAAAGTACAGTCCCATTGGGTTGTTCGAACTGATGACGTAGGACTACGCAACTAAATGTTAGCCATGTTGATTGTAAAATATAATATTATTTTAATTAACCCTTTCAGAACTGAATTCTAGAGGGTTAGAGCTGTTTAGTGGAATACCTGTAACTAGAAATTAGAAGAAGAAATTAGTATTTCCATTAAATTCCAACTACCTTTGTACGCATCTTGACAGATACGCGAAGTTTGCCTACAATGTGCAGACTTCTTCAGTGTCTCGTACTCGAGTTATTAGTACGAGACACTGGAAAAAGTCTACTACGACGTGAATCCGCGTATCTCTCCAGACAAGCAAAGGTAGTTGAAGTAAATGGAAAATGCTGATTTTTTCTTCCTTTCAGAGCTCATTTTTTCCCAAGCGTTATTGTGCAAGCAATTCGGTGTATTCTGATTGGATTGGTGCTCAATAACAAAGAATTGATTGTAAAAAGTAGGATATATATTTTTTTGAGATGTGCTAGGTCGTCCAAACTGTCCTGTAGTTCAGAACTTAGGATCAACAGTTGTAACAGTAGCTGTATCCGCTCTACGGTGTTATGCTTTTTTTTAATGAAATAATTTATTTGTACAGGCTCAACACGGTGATATATTTTGAAACATATTGAATGAATGCCCTGGAAGACCAACACATTATGAGATAATCTTGGGATTTACATGCCAAACAAACTATTTTAACTTTAGCTTATAAAGTTACAGTTACAATTGTTGACCTTATTTTTGAATTACCTAAAATTAAAAAGATTATCCTTTGATGTCTGTGGACGTTTCAGAATACGCATTGAATATTTTTGAATAGTTATCGTAGTTTTGTATAGCCCAAGAGGCTGCATGGTTCAGCATTCTACTAAATGTGTTTGAATGCACCTTTCGTCACATATCATAGGTGGTAAAGCTACTGTTACGACTGTAGATCCTAACTTCTGAACTCAAGGGCAGTTTTGGTGACCTCAAACATCCCAAGATATCTCAGATATCTGTTCACCACCCAGAACGCTCAATTGAGGCTAAATTGGTCAAATACATAGTGTCACTTTTTCAGCCCAGAAAGCTACAGTTACTGCTGTAAATTTTCAGTTTTGAATTCCAGGATAATTTGAATAACCTAAAAAATCTAAAGATTATCTCATCATGTCTGTTGTTCTTCAAAGATATTCAATGAGTATGTTTCAATAAACATCGTAGCATCGCATAGCCCAGTAGCTTTTGTTACAACTATAGGTCCTATGTTCTGATCTCAAGGATACTTTCGATGAGTTAGAACATGTCATATTTCTTTAAAATGTTTGGTTACTCCTAAGAATATTGATTGAATATGTTTGAATATTTATTGTTACTTGGTATAACTTAAAAATTATTTTTATAACAGTAAATCTTAAGTTATGAACGCTAGGACAGTTTGGATGACCTTTTTTTTAGCATTTCAAGCTTATTGCTTTCACAATTCGCTTATAACTTGCTCTCAACTTATTGTTCTAATGCATTTCCATTAAGATGGAATTGATTCATTGAAAGCTTTCGATGCCAGGTACCATTTTTGCATTAGTATGATTGTGTGGCAAGTACAATCATACTCTATGGCCAGGGAATCGAGAAATTTTCCTTAACGAAAAACTCCTACACCAGACCGGGAATCGAACCCAGTCACCTCCAGCGTGGTATTGATTTGTAGCTGCGCCTTTACCGACTGAGCTAAGGGAAAACCCAGTTTGGATGACTCAAACCATCTCAAGATTATTTTCTTGTGTGTTTTACGTGAAAATATTCACTGAATTTGCATGAATACGTAACGTAACTTTTTAAAGCCCTTAAAGCTACTGTTACTACCGTAGATTTCAAGTTCTTAACTTAAGGACAGTTTGGATTACCTAGAGGATCATTAAGCTTTAAAAGAATGACTGTTGATCTTTTAAAAGTTTAATTGAATATGTTTGAAAACATATGGCCATCCTATAAAGCAAAAAAAAACAACTGGTACAACTGTAGATCTTACACACTTAGAAAATTTTACAGTATTCGGAAATTTTTTACCGAACATTCAACTGCTGAAAGTTCGGTAATCCGATTTAACGGATTTCGCTAAACTTTGACAAGTTCCGGTAATTTTTTACCGGAATACTGTAAAATTTCACCGAATTCCGGTAAATCGGATTACCGAACGTTCAGCTGTTGAAGGTTTGGTAAACATTTACCGAATACTGTAAAATTTTCTAGGTGTGTATGTTTTGAACATAAGAACAGCTTGGATTTTTTTTTACGTTTCAAAAATATTCACTGAATTTGGTTGAATGCGTAGCGTAACTTTTAATAGCACACAAAGCTATAGTTATTACTATTGATCATAAATTACGAACTCACGGTCAGTTTGGATGTCCTAGAACATCACACAGTTATCAAATAATGACTGTTGACCCTCCGAGAGGTTTATCCATTATGTGTTAAAACATATCGTAACATTATATAGCTCTAAAAGCTACTGTCACATCTGTAGATCAGAAGTTCTGAACTCAAGCACATTTTGGATAACCTAGAACAACCCAGAGAGATATAATAATATAGAACGTTTATCAACGAGAATTTAATAATACGTATCCATTAGCACCATATTCTAAAACAACGCCTTACACTATTAAAAAGGCATTTATTGCTTCTTCCTGGACTTCTACATATTCAGGATGTTCTAGGTCCTCAGTAATGCCTTAAACTCATATGTTTTTACGTTTCTCTGATAGAAGTATTGATGAAAAACAAATTTGCCGAAGACAGTGTATAGTGTTAATTGATTTATACAGCTGCTTGGGTCTAAAGGGGTTAATATGCTTTTTAAGACAAGTCTTGACATTTATGAATTCTTCAACAGTGTCTGGTCTGAAATCAACATTGTTCTCTACTGAAGTTGATGCGTAGAAATATTTCCGATCGATTGGTGCAGACATTTTGAAATTGTTTTGAGAAATGACTAAGATATTAAAACTTAAAACCTGACCACTTTTCGTGTCGGTGGAAATGCGATTTTTTTTTTAATTGTACCCCAGTATAGAAAACAAAGATGTAGTCCTACGTCAAAACGTATGTTTAAGACTTCAACCTCTACAACTTTTTTAATACAACAACTGACAACCATCTTGTATTCTTTAAAATGTGCGCCCTTTTTCAACGATGAACGACTACATACTCGTGAGTTTTGCAGTAATAGTAAACGTTATTTGTGATCGACCCTTGGGCCCTTTCAATTTGTGTCATAATTTTTGAACGCATCATAAACAGTCATAATAATTGCGCACGCCACGGTGACAATACCTAAAGATGGTGAAAAAGAACCGATAATTACTCAACAGTGCACATACCCAAATTTTGCGTGAACACAGATTACCTGATATTGCGAATTAAAGGAAGATCATCGTTAAAAATTTATGATTTTTTATTGTCACTTTTTACCAAGGGGCGAGACAGTCATCCTTAAATTAGTATTTATGCACTGATTTACGCTATTAACTCAATGTGCCTCAAAATTTTATCGACGTTCAATTTTTTACCAATAAACGCATCCCAGTGACCTAGGTTTCATTTGTCAACAATGAGGCAGAAATCATTTACTCGTTGCCATGGTATCTTAGACGACGTCGATTGTGTTATCGGTCTATACTGAGCTACTTTGTTTTTCACCCCTCTCAATCAGAGGTTTTGTAAACAAGTCGGCCAGTTGATCAGGGGTACCGATCGGCTCGATATGCACCGTACCGCTCTCAACCAGATCCCGGATGAAGTGATGCTTCACGTCAATGTGTTCGGTCCTCTTACTTTCCAGATTCTTGGCCATACCAACGCATCCGTTACAGGGTTGGCAGCTACACGGAGGTCTTCAGAACCCCGCTGATCCATCACGGCCTCTGCTTTCGATGCGCTGAAAGCAACGTACTCAGTTTCGCTTGACGACAACGAAGCCGTCGATTGCTTCTTGCTGCTCCCAGGATACGGTACATTCGTAGACTTTGAAAATGAAACCGCTCACGGATTTTCGGCCCAGAAGGTCGGCCATGTAATCGGCATCAGCATAACCGACGAGCACTTCTGATTCGCTGTTGCTCCGGTATTTGAGATTCATTGTTTTTGTCCCACTCAGGTATCGCACCACTCACTTCAGTGCAGTCCAGTGCACGATTGAAGAGCTCTGCTAGAACTGGCCGATATAATCGAGATAATTCCCGATATGGTTCTTCAGTAGTAGGCCCATCTCGTGGAAGTTGTGGGTATTTTTCCATTGGAGTCCTTGTCGGATTGCACTCGCTAATGCCGCAACGATTCAGCACCTTCACGATGCTGGTCTCCTGCGAAATCCTCATGGATCACCCACTACGATTGCAGTCGATCCGCATTCTGAGAAAAATGTCGTAGTTCGCCAGCACTGGCCATTGCGACCACGGAGGTACAGTTTTTCTTTAGCCGTTTGATGGTGTTCAAGTTTCTTCTCGCAATCAGAAGATCATCGACGTATGAGATGATACATAGCTCGTAACTATCGCGGTACCTGACGTACAGTCTCACTTTGACCGAACAAAGCCCATCTTCTCGATCTCACTGGTGAACTTCTGGTTGTAACCCCGTGGCGATTTCTTTAGTCCGTAAAGCGACTTTCGTAGCATGCAAGCCATCTCCGGCGCTGATTACACACCGTCTGGAGCACAGATATTAATAGTTTACTTCAGCTCGCCGTCTAGGAATGCTGTCTTTACATCGATTTGGTGAAAGAAGATACCTTGGCTACTGGAACGTACGTTTCTTCGTCCATGGTTCGCCATGCGCTCCGCGTCGTTCTATTTGTGAAGGGAACGCAACGGTTGTAGATCCCGTTGGCTCGGCCTGTTCTGGACGCTCGAAGATATCTTCACTTATGTCTCAATCTTCTTCTTCGTCGGTATGTTTCTCCGCATCAGACTTGTGATTCAACCTCCCCGTCTTGTTCGTACGACGGTAACACCAATAACTGTTTCTCCTCTTTTCTAGGTACACATGCGTACGGAAAACACATCTCATCGAAACGGACGTCACGAGTAATAACCACCGTCTTGTTTTTTCTTAATCCATAGTCGGTACCCATTGGGGGCATATCCAATTATGATGAGTTTCTGGTTTTTGTTGTCGAACTTCTTGCGGAGTTGCGCAAGAATCCACACATATGCCTTGCAGCCAAAAGCCCGTAGCTTTGCTAGATCCGGCTTGGATTCAATCCAGCATTCACCGCTGCCATCTGCCTTCCATCAACACCGCTGCTGACGGACTGCTGTTCATCATCTGTAAGAGCTGATTCGTTCCACGTTGACTTCGGCATTCACGAATCAATCAGCATGGTCCTCACTTTTTCTACGGACGTCCTGTTGAATCGCTCAGCCACGCCGTTCTGCTGAGGCGCACGGTGGCTTCAAACCGGATACCCTTTGTCATGTAGAATTTTTTCTGCATCGTCGAGCAAAATTCCCTGCCTTGATTCACAGTCAGCTTCGAGATCCGCATACCGAACTGAGCAGTCACCACCGCTTCGTATTCTCGAAACTTCTCGAAGACCTCCGACTTCCGCTTCATGAGGTAAATCATAGCAAAATGAGTTTTATCTTCGATACCTGGATCCATCCCAGGTCGGTGGATTGATTGGGCCGCATACATCAGAATGCACCTGCTCGAGGGGTCGCTTGCTGCTCTTTCACGGGTTCCTTCGAAAGCGATCCCGACACTGTTTACCTCCAGTCACAGGCGTCGCAGAATCAAATCTTTCCAGGCTTGAAATCCACACCGGTCGCCATATCCTTTTCCACGATCTTGGTCGAGATGTCCCAGGCGACGTTGCCAAAGCTCATTTGGATCTACCTTGCAAACGTTTGCAATCGATTCATTCACCTTTGATGCTGGAGCTCGTTGCAAAAACTACACCGCCTTTCTTCAGAACCGCCTTGTTCTGCAGAAGCAGCACTTCCACGCCGGTAGTCCCTAACTTTTATACCGATAGAAGATTGTCATGTGAGATTGCTGTATCCATTAATCACGCCTTCTTCTTTGACCACCAGATTTTGCCCATCCTTAGCAACGTCGATCAAATATTCAACCGAGTCGAAAAACATTCTGACTTTCACCAAATGGTCGGTCGCTCCAGAATCCAGTTTGAACTGGATAGTATTGACTTTGTCACACCATCATGACTCACCATGAAGCTGACCGCATTTCGTCCTGCAGCTGTATGGACTTCTTTCTGCTTGCAGTCCTTCTTCGTGTGGCCCACTTTGCCGCATTTGTGGCAATTGCGCTTGAATGTGTCGTTTCTCTTGTTCTGCTGGTTGCCTGCGAACGTCGCTGGTTTTTCCTCCGTTGATTCACCCGTTCGATCAGCACGTCTCTGCTCTTTCACCAGGAGTGCCGTAACCAACGGATCGTATGAGTACGCAAGCTCAGGAAAAGCTGGGACACAAGATCACCACTGGCCAGCTCTGTGCCAACCGGTTTAAGTTACCTCACCAAATCATTGAATGCCAGTAGATGAGACCGCATCGAAGCTGCATTCTTCATTCACAGACGTCCTAGTTGCTTCCTTAGGAGCGTTTGACTGGTCACCAACTTCCTTGCAAATACTTCGCAGAGGCTGGTCCACATTTCCCTTCGCGCTGCGTTTGTCTCCAGTCATCTTCCAGAAATTTATCAAATTATACTCTTAGCCTTCCGGGCTGCTTCCGGTCTAGAAACATCTTCTTTGCCGCTTCCACTTCCGGAACGTCGTTCGTCAACACCTGCAATACGGCCGCCGCATCCAGGAACATCTTGACGTGTTTATATACTTATAATTTCTGCATCGAGTTTGTTATTTGCTCGTTGCCATGGTATCTCGGACGACGTCGATTGTGTTCGAGTTGCATGCAGAGCACTCCTACTGAGTGTGCCATATATTGGAAAATACGCTCGGATTTCACACTATTTTCAAAGTACTTACAGACATTTTGGAGCATTTAAAGTAATCAGGAGTAGTTTTAATGGACTCAAGTTAATCAAAAAGTATTTGAAAAAAATTAAGCTGCTCAAAGAGTCTTAGAAGAGTATTTAAAGTACTGTACAGTATTTCATGAGTATTTTGAGAAATGAAATTGAAAAGTACTCAAATGTATGATAAAGCTTGAGAGTGTTTAAAAATTTCTACACTCTCGTTCCATCCTACTCAGTGACTGAGTAGAATTGTATCACCGACAAACCGACATGAATGACAATAGAAAAAGTCTTAATATTTCTGTTCAAATCATATTGCTGACATCTATCTTCGTGTTCGCTGAGACCGTTTATTGAAGCCACGAACACGCTTGGGAACTTGATAAGAAGGTTCATGTCTGAACAATTCTGGACACATTTATTAGATCTAGATAAAATGATTCTATAGATTTTGACAGATGTGGTCGCTGCACATTTGAATCGGATCATTAGTGTAGATTGAGTTTCATGTCGGTTTGTCAGTGATTGTATTGCTTTCTTTTTATTCACACGGAAATATTACTAAATTTTCGTAAAAAGTGCATCTGCTTAAAAATTGAGTTGTTCCCATTGCTACGCAAATTGAGTGACATTCCCGTGAGAAGAAATGGACAGCAAAACAAATGAAAGAGAGGGTGTTTTGAGCGCGCACTTAAAAAATGTTTAAAGAGTTCAACCTACACTCTATTATAAGGACTACCAATATTGAGTTGAAATGTTAGTGGGTCAAAACCGAGGGAAAAAGAGAAATCTTATAAGATATGGTAAATTTAATATTTGATATAATCATCTGGAGCATTTTTCAAGCTACCAATTTCAACTAAATTTTCTCTTTAAATTTGACAAATTTAGAGTCGGAATCAAAATGGAAAAACCGAGTTGTTTTCTGTTTCAAGACGTGGCCTTATACCGTGTTAAGTATTTGATATTTTTAGGCAATTAAATTGTATTCAATTGTCTTCAAAGTTTTTAAACTGTAATAAAATACATGAATTTGTTATTTCGTAGGTGAATTGTATTCATAATATATTGAAGGGGACTGAAAATACATATCAGCTGCTCGAAGTATTGAATGGGATTTATTGGGTATTGTATAATTGTATAATTGTACTCAAAGTATTGAAAAGTATTCTGAACGTCTTTTATGGCACAAAAAGCATTTCATTGTAATCAAAGATAAAAGTTTTTTAAATTACTTTACTGTACTTATAATGTATTCAACTGTACTAAAAGCATTCAAATTTTAATAGAAATGTATTTCATAGAACTCAAAGTATTAAATTGTAATTGATATGTATTTGAAGTCTCTAGTAGGTATTCTGATATGATCTAAGTATAATTAGCCGTATAAAAAGCGTATTTTTAATACTTTCTACAAGTGTGTGCTGTATTAAAAAAAACATGCGTGTCTCTCGATTGTGCTATCGGTCTTTACTGAGCTACTTTATTTTCAGTTTTCATGGAATTTTTTTCTATGTGTAATAATAGAAAAAATAAAAACTTAATATTAGGTATTATCGTCTTAACGTGAGGCTGATTTAGCAAAAAACGAGGGAATGCCATGAGCATAAACCTGCACTCCTGTTTTCACTTCACTTCAATTTTTGAGTAAAATTGTATATTCTCTCTTTTTCTCTCACGGAAAATGTTACTGATTTTTCGTAAAAAGTGAATCTACTCAATTTTATAAGGAGATCCACTTTTGACCAAAATTGAGTTACATTCCCGTGAGAGAAAAAGAAAGAGTATACAATTGTACTCAAACATTGAGCAAAATTAAACAGGAGTGTGCATCCCGTTCGCGTGGGATTCAAAACGGCCCGTTATTAACTTTTGAAAAGGACACTGAAATGAAAAAAACAATGAGCCAAATGTTCCATCTTAGCATTATTTTTTGCTTTTATGCCCTAAAAGTCATCCAAACAAAGTTTTCAAGTTCAAATTTAAATTGTATGCTATTACAAAACGATACAAAGTTTCATTATATTATCCACAATTCAGTAGGAGGAAAAATTCCTCTAAAGCATAAGAATGAAAAACTAGAATGTTTATTATGAACATAAAAGGACCACCCTAGTCACCACAAAAACCAAAAGATAGATCTTATTTTTGATATTGAATCTCCAAAGACATCATATGTATTAACTTAATGATTTTTGAGTTCTCGATTTTTGTCGAAGTAATTTGACCATTCTGTATCACAGTGCACTCCACGAAAAA
>JASCZW010010613.1:0-35805 GCA_034211315.2 Aedes japonicus | reverse complement strand
TCGTCGTTGAAAACTCGCCTAATCAATCCACCACGATCATTTCGAGAGGAAGGCTCACCTATCCGATAGAATTGAAGCTTACATGGGTAGCCTTTGTGCCACGAGTTATTTACGGAAGAAGCCATTGTTTACGTTTGTCAGTTAGGCCCCTAATGAAAAATCTTTGTCGAATTATTCATACAGTAGTCCTGGGGAAGTCGTGGATATTTCGTTGCTAAGTCTATTTTTGATGATTCGGAGACTGTTCGAAAAAAGAAATTATTGAAATTTGCAAAGAAGTTTTTGATCTGGTAGGCGATTTGCGGATGTGGTGAAATAATAGATCATAATCATAATAATCCACTCCCTTCATCACTTTCGGAACAATCAACAATGCGATTTTCACAGAATCGTGCTTTAAGAAGTGTCTCTTGTCATCCATAAGGAAGCACAAAGGATCAACTCAACTTTTAGCCTGATCTAGCATTCATCCTAGCCAAAAGACCAAATTCACCAGAACTTCGCCCCGTTGAAAAATTTTGGGCAATTCTTCGCTTCGGACGAATCTTCGCAAACATCCCAAAACTATAAAAACAGAGCTGCAGTTGAAGAAAACTTGGGTAAAAGTAACAAAAACAATAAGAAAATCCGCTAATCGGTTAATTTTTTTCGAGTGTATCATTTTTATCGAATATACCCCCTTTAATTGCCAGATTTTACTCAGCTTTTTAGAAATTGGTTTATTTATGCTTTGGGTAACTGTTACTTCAATTTTCTACGTTAAAGGTCAAGACCAACAATCGAACCCTGCAACGCTGCATGGTGTTGCTTTGTAGTTGCGTATTTATTGACTGAACTAAAGGAGGACTCTTGCTAACGATCTGCCTGTGACCAATTGGAAATGTTTTCAAACTATAATTACAGTTTCCAGATAAAACACATTTACCCTTCGCTACCAATGCATTCTAAATGTAATTTCCGACCCTACAGTGTCGGACGGTAATATTCTCTGCCGGCCAGCAACGATAGTACGAGCATCCTCCCCGAAAATTTACACCAAACACGAAGCACCAACCACTTACCAAATTAGTGACTAATTCATAAGTTTAACGTTGCAATAATGCAGTTAGAAAACGGATTATCTTGGGTAAATTTGTTTCTCAATGCTTCCTGTAGGGAGAAGATGAGATCAAATTGCTAACTCCTGCTGTGTTTCAGTTGGACACTGACTGGTTTGGTCAAAAGTTTGGCTAAGCCAATCTGATGCTGACGTTCAACCCGAGGACACATATGCAATCAGGGTACGGAGTATAAATTTCCCTTTATGATGAATAGCAAGCTATGTAAAGCCATTGTACGATAAGCCAGGAACCAGGAGCTTTATGTTGTTTGGATTATATTGATGCTGCTCTCAGAGTTGCCAGATTGTTTCCAATCGTATCGGTAAACATGTCATTAGAACATCACCAGATACCATTTGATTTATAGCTTTGCTAGTTTTGTGCGCGAGCAGGATCAACCGCCCGAGGCTGCTACTTCGTTATTGCTAGCTGTTATTACATCGAGAACCAACAGATGATGCTTCGGGATTAACATTCATCCTCAATGTGTAAAAACTGGCAAAGTGGTGTGATTGTGTTTTGTTTTTAAATTGGGAATACACTTTCGATATAGTTGTACAACTATATTCTAGAAAGTATTCTACTACTGGAATTTATTCGAATCCACTTTGATTGAAGGATTTGCGGAAATCTAGAAGCATATCGTGTCTTTTGGCAACTTAATGCTCCTTATGATACCCAAGCTCATTTGTTATGTACCAATAGGGGAAGAATTGGTCCTATAACCAATGAATACTTTAATATACAAATTTGGTGAATTCTGAGCATTGGTATTGGTGTCAGCTTTAGCCTCACATATAGGGTAACTGACACGCACGGTGTTGACTTGCTGTCATTTGTTGTTTGTTTACCGTGCACGATGAAAGAGTACCGCGAAGTCGTAGTAAAGTTGTTAGCGAGAGCTGAGTGACCCGGCGACATATTCCGTGACGCGGAGTTTCATTTATACCACCATCCGTTGGTACTGGGAAACGGGCTCGGTCAAGAACCATGTAAGATCTGGGCGGCCACGTTCGGCGAAGACGCCAGCAGCCTTCAAGGTGGGGAGGGAGCGGGTTCATCGAAAATGAACCATTCTGATCCGGAAACCGTTGCTGGCGTGGATGTGTCGATCGGGACCGTCCTTACCATTATGACGAAGGACCTGGGATATAAGCCGTACAAGAAACTCAAGGCTCGGAAGCTACATCGAAGAAGGGACTAGACATAGCCAAATTGCTACTTTCGCGGCACGCAGCTTTCAACAGGACGGCCCACCGGCCACACGGCGCATATCGTCCAAGCGTGGTGTCGGGAGAATTGGACTGATTTTCTTTGCAAGACTTTGTGGCCTCCCAGCTCCCCGGACCTTAATCCCCTGGACTTTTATGTACGGTCGTACATGCTGGCAAAGCGGAGAGAACATAAAGCGAGAAATATTTATTTATTTTTATTATTATTTATTTACATGGCATAACGTCACAGTACCATAACATAGCCCGATACACAAGATCCCTCCATAATGCCCGATTCGTTGGATGCTCCATCTTTGCTCCAATCCCTTGGGCATCTTGTACCCCCTAGGTCTTGCTTCACCTGGTCTGACCATCTTGCTCGTTGCGCCCCACGTCGTCTTGTAACAACCGAATTCCCGTCGAACACCATTTTTGCAGGATAGTTTGCCCGGCATTCTCGCAACATGTCCTGCCCAGCGTATCCTTCCAGCTTTTGCCGCCTTATGAACACTGGGTTCACCAGCGAGTTGCGCGAGCTCATGGTTCATCCTTCGCCTCTATAGTCCGCCCTTCTGTACTCCACCAAAGATGGTTCTTAACACCCGTGCTCTTCAAGCATTGTCCATGTCTCATGCCCGTAGAGAACAACCGGTCTTATTAGCGTTTTGTCCAGGATGCACTTCGTACAGGAGCTAAGTCTGTTTGACCATAGTTGCTTATGGAGCCCATAGTAGGCACGACTTCCACTGATAATCCGCCTCCGGATCTCACGGCTGTTATCGTTGTCCACAGTAACCAGTAAGCCGAGATAGACAAATTCATCGACTGCCTCGAACTCATCGTCGATCGTTACACTGCTGCCCAGTCGGGTCCTGTCGTGCTTGATTCCGCCTGCCAGCATGTACTTCGTTTTGGACGTATTTGTCTTCAACCCAATCTTCTCTGCTTCGCGCTTTAGTGTGGTGTACTGCTCTGCCGCCGCCTCAAATGTTCTGCCGACAATACCCACGTCATCGGCAAAGCAGATAACTTGGCCGGATCTTTTGTAAATCGTGCCTCGCATGTTAAAGGCCGCTCGTCGCATAACACCTTCAAGAGCAATGTTGAACAGGAAGCAAGAGAGACCAAGAGAGACCTTAGCGAAGCCCACTGGGGGATTCGAATGATCCCGATAATCCACCCGATATCCTCACACAGCACTGGGTTCTAGCCATCGTAGCCTTGATAAGTCGGGTCAGCTTCCCCGGAAAGCTGTTCTCGTCCATGATCTTCCATTGCTCTATAGGTTAATTGTATCATATGCGGCTTTGAATTCGATGAATAGATGATGCGTTGGGACTCTATATTCACGGCACTTTTGGAGGATCTGCCGCAAAGTGAAGATTTAGCCCATTGTTGACCGTCCTTCGATGAAGCCGGTTTGATAATTTCCCCCAAATATATTTGCTAGTGGCGACAGTCGCTGGAAGATTATTCGGGATAATACTTTATAGGCGGCATTAAGGACAGTGATCGCACGATAGTTTTCACAGTGCAGCTTGTCGCCTTTCTTATAGAGTGGGCAGATAGCCCCATCCTTCCACTCCTCCGGTAGCTGTTCGGTATCCCAAATCCTGACTATCAGTCGATGCAGGCAATTTGCCAACTTTTCCGGGCCCATCTTGATAAGTTCTGCTCCGATTCCAACCCTTTCAACCGAACTTCACCTATCGTCGGGGGTGGCACATCTCCGTCACTTACGGCATCAAATACGTCTCTTTCATCGCTGTCTATGTCCTCTTCCTGTACTACATTCAGATGTTCATCGAAGTCCACCTTTCGGTCACCTCACGATCGTCCGTCAGGATTCTCCCATCCTTATTCCGACACATTTCGGCTCGCGGCACGAAACCTCTGCGGAATGCGTTGAGTTTCTGGTAGAACTTTCGCGTTTCATGTGAGCGGTGCAGCTGTTCTAGTTCCTCACACAGCTCCTCCTCCTCCTGGTGGCGCTTTTTCTCCCGGAAGAGTTGGGTCAGCTGTCGCCGCTTCTGTCTGTATCGTTCCACACTATGACGGGTAGCTTGACGCAGTACAAGTGCCCGCGCTGCGTTCTTCTCATGCAACATTCATCGTCGAACCACTCATTCTGTCGGCTTCATTCCACGAAACCTATGACGTTCTCCGCTACGCTGCTGATAGCTGTTTTCACGGTGTTCCAACAGTCCTCGAGAGGGGTTTTGTCGAGCTGGTCCTCTTCCGGCAGCGCAGTTTTTAGCGGTTGCACGTAGCTTGCGGTGACGTCAGGTTGCTTTAGTCGCGCGAGATTGTACTGTGTTGGGTGCCATCTTAACCACAACTAGGCAGTGGTCCAAGTCGATGTTAGCGCCTCGATAGGTTCTGACGTCGGTGATGTCTGAGAAGTGCCGGCTATCTATCAAGACGTGGTCGATTTGTGATTCCGTTTGATTCGGTGACCTCCAGGTGTACCGATGTGGAAGGCTGTGCTGGAAGAAGGTACTACGTACGGCTATGTTTTTGGATGCGGTGAAGTCGATAAGTCGAAGGCCGTTTTCGTTGGTCAGCTGGTGTGCGCTGAACTTGCCAATTACCGGTTTAAACTCCTCCTCCTCCTCAAGCGAAAACTATGGACCAATTTAAGAACCTCATTTTCAAGATCTGGAACTAGATGCCGATGGACCAGGTGCGTGCCGCGTGCGATTCTCTTGAGAAATGTCTCAAGCGTCGTAAAGGTTTTTAATGAATATTGCTTTAATTAAAATTGACTCCGAACAAGAATACATTGTATTTTAATTTTTTTTAACACAAGTGTACTCGAACTTATTGAACACCATGTAGGATAAAAATTAACCAGAGTCAACAAATTAAGCTTCTTTGTGAAACATGGCTCTCTTTCGTATCACGATTTCAATATTATTCGTCTTGATCGTGGAGATTCGCGTGGAGGAGGAGTTCTTTTGGGGATCATGAAGTGCTACTCTTTCTATAGAGTGAATTTTTCTCATATTCCAGGTATTGTAGTTGTTGCATGTCAGGCTGTTATTAAAAATAAAGGTCTTTGCATTGCTTCTGTGTATATTCCTCCTAGAGCCTCAATTAACCGAAAACAACTTTCAGATATTTGTTCGGCCTTCCTTCTCCACTGTTGATCTTGGGAGATTTTAACTCTCACGGTACAGGCTGGGGAGAACTGTACGATTACAACCGGTCTTCCTTGTTATATGACCTCTGTGACAACTTCAATATGACAGTTCTCAACAATGGAGAAGTAACACGTTTGGCTGGTCCATCCTCAATTGGCAGTAGATTAGACCTCACACTTTGTTCGAATTCACTATCGTTGGATTGCAAATGGAATATGATTCAAGATCTCCACGGTAGTGATCACTTGCCCATAAAAATTTTGATTGCCAAAGGGTTCAATCCATCAGAATGCATCAACGTCGCGTATGCTCTTACCCGTCACATCGATTGGACAAAGTTTAGGACAGCAGAAGATGAAGCCGTAACGACGGTAGAATGACTTTCACCGCTGGAAGAATATAACTTCCTCTCCAACCTGATCTTGAATAGCGCGCTTCAAGCTCAAACTCGACCAGTTCCAGGGACGTCATTTCGCAGGAAACCTCCTTCTACATGGTGGGATCAGCAATGCACCGAAGTATGCCGTAAAAAGTCCGACGCGTTTAAAGTTTTCCGTAGACGTGGAACACCTGAGCACTTCGAAGTATACACGGTTCTTGAACGCGAACTTAAGGGCCTCATCATGGCCAAGAAACGCGGTTACTGGCGAAAATTCGTGAACTGACTATCGCGCGAAACGTCGATGAGTACTCTTTGGAACACGGCGCGAAGATTGCGAAACCAAACTAAGAACAACGAGAGCGAGGTGTACTCGAACCAATGGATCCTCAAGTTTGCGCGAAAATTGTGTCCAGACTCTGTGCCGGCACGGATGATTCCTCGCGAAACTGAAAATTCGATAGATGAGATCAGCCAACCTTTTTCAATGGTAGAGTTCTCGCACTCCTTTCGTGTGACAATACGGCACCAGGGGCTGACAGGATCAAGTTCAACTTGCTTAAGAACCTCCCAGACGTCGCTAAGAGGCGCACGTTGAACTTGTTTAATCAGTTTCTGGAACTCAACATTGTACCGGATGATTGGAGACGGGTGAGAGTTATTGTTTTTCAAAAATCTGGTAAACCCGCGTCCGACCACAACTCCTATCGACCCATCGCGATGTTATCCTGGAATCGAAAGTTGTTGGAGAAAATGATCCTCTTCCGTCTGGACAAATGGGTTGAGACGAACAACTTGCTTTCAGATACTCAATATGGTTTCCGTAGGGGTAAGGGCACGAACGACTGTCTCGCGTTGCTTTCCACAGATATTCAGTTTGCTTATGCTAAAAAAGAGCAAATGGCTTCTGTATTCTTGGATATAAAGGGGGCTTTTGATTCAGTATCTGTTGAAGTTCTTTCAGATAAACTCCACGCTTGTGGCTTTTCACAATTGATGAATAATTTTTTGTACAATTTACTGTCAGAGAAACAAATGAGCTCATGGAACCTCTACAGCTTCAGTATTTAGCTACATGGGTCTCCCCCAGGGATCATGTTTAAGCCCCCTTTTGTATAATTTTTATGTCATAGACATTGAGGGTTGTCTAGGTGACAACTGTACGTTGAAACAACTTGCAGATGACGGCGTATTGTTTGTCACGGGACCCAATGGGGTCGATCTGCAAGGACCCTTACAGGATACCTTAGACAATTTGTCTACTTGGGCTCTAGAGCTGGGTATCGAATTCTCTACGGAGAAAACTGAGTTGGTAGTTTTTTCTAGGAAGCATAACCCAGCACAACCGAAGCTTCAAATTTGGGGTCAGCCGATAACTCATTCTATGTCATTTAAATATCTTGGGGTCTGGTTCGATTCAAAGTGCACCTGGAGATCCCATATTGAGTATCTGAAGCGAAAGTACCAGCCAAAGATCAACTTTCTCTGCACAATTACCGGAACCTGGTAGGGAGCGCATCCGCAAGATCTTCTAACGTTGTATCGGACAACAATTTTGTCGGTTATAGAATACGGTAGTTTTTGTTTTCAGTCAGCGGCTCGGTCGCACTTCATTAAACTGGAACGTATTCAGTATCGGTGTCTTCGTATCGCGTTAGGTTGCATGTACTCGACTCACACCATTAGTCTTGAAGTGATGAACCCCCCAGGTGATCGAAAATTTTGAGAAGCTCCTTGAGTTGAATCCTCAAACCCGCTTCATGACCTTGTACCATTTGTACATAACACAGGATGTCAGCCCTTCGCCGAATATTTCCAATCGTTTTTGCTTCTC
The DNA here is from genome assembly GCA_034211315.2 of Aedes japonicus. Taxonomy (NCBI): domain Eukaryota; kingdom Metazoa; phylum Arthropoda; class Insecta; order Diptera; family Culicidae; genus Aedes; species Aedes japonicus. Next base: position 28,135 of record JASCZW010010613.1, on the reverse strand, counting down.
CGTTTTCGACAGTTCGGTTTATTTTGATTTATCCATGAAACAGGAGCTTCATGGAATCCCAGAGCATCGTCGTCCTATGATTGCTCCGGTGATATTTACTGCAAAGTTTGGCCAAGTTGATTCCATTAAATCGTTCTTCACTGACGGATCTTTGATAGAGGAGTCAGCAGGCTTTGGTATATTTAATGAAATTTATAGCGCCAATCGTAAACTTCAAGCTCCTTGTTCCGTTTGTCGCTGAATTAGCGGCAATACACTTTACGCTAGAAATGTTTGTCTCATTAACACCGGATCAGTACTTCATTTTCACGGATAGTCTTAGTTCTATTCGCTCATTGAGGCCGGTAAAGCCCTCCTCGTATTTTCTCATGAAAATACAGGAGCTTCTAAGTGCTTTATCTTCTTGTTATTTGATCATCACCTTTGTATGGGTCCCAGCTCATTGTTCAATTCCGGGCAATGAAAAGCGGACTCGCTTGCAAAGGTGGGTGCTATGAAAGTCGATATTTATGATCGACAAATCGCCTTCAACGATTTTTCCCTATTTTTCGTCAACAGTCGCTCGTCAGCTGGCAGTATAAATGGAGTAAAGGAGATTTGGGGCGATGGAAACATTCTATCATCTCAAAGGTGTCGAAGAAATCTTGGTTTAGGGGGATGGATGGGACGAGACATCATGTATAAAAATATGAACACTTGGCTCTGTAAAGTTGATTCGATTGAGCCTGTACACATAAATGATTAATTAATACAAATCAAATCAAGTCTAGACCTGATAGCCATTCGAATTATCTTTATATTTCGAACACAGTTGGGAAGAAACATGGACTTTTCTGCGTTATCTTATGCTATGTGCTCTAGATTTGGTGTAATTTCACCTGTCAATTTAAGTCAGATTGAACGAAAGATTGCAAACAGTTTTGTCGTTCACGGTTGTTTCGGCTTGCAATTCATCATTCTTCGATGTGGATGTTGAAATTCAAGTTACAAGTTTTCAAATGTTTCGACAAATCGTTTACTTACAGGGATGCGTAGGAGCGAACGGGTACTCAAGAGTGGGTAATCGTGGAGGATGTGGCCCAGCCGGATGCAATGAAGGGGGACAGTGATAGCAAAACATTCCACGACCCGCTGTAGCGGAACTAAGCTGAAATAGAAAGAAAAAAGAAACCAATTTTACCTTGTATTCTGCACAATTAAACACATAGTTATTGAAATTCCATTCTGGCCCTTGTGTCCGTGACAACAAATTTCTTCCAAACGAAGATTAATCGGAATTCCGGCTGAAGTGTTTTCTTTCGCTCCTTTCCTGTGATTTTGCTCACATTCGTCAGAAGCGCGAAAATAAGCACAACAAGTTCTTATTTTTTGCAGATTCGTCGCTCTCATTCCACTTGAGCGACGGGTTCTACATCCTTTAATCATATCGCGGCCTTCAGATCTTGTTTGCGTACAGCCATCATCATCGTCATCGTCGTAGACCAGCTATCGCTCCAAACAATTAATACCCGTATGTATTAAAAATATGCGCTGCCTGCCGCTCGTTCGGGCGTTTGATAATTGAATAAAACGAGTTTATTAAATGAGTAAGAAAATTGCGTGATTTTATTAAGGCAAATTAAACGGGAAAAAACAACAACCTCTAATGGTGAGCACAGCGACACAACAGAATTCAGTGAGCCACTTACCCGAATCGTGTTAGAGTTTTCGATCGCGATAAAGGGGAACACATTCTGTTTACTCACTTCTTTTGAACTTCAAGTGTTGGTAACCATTTGGTATTCAACACTTTTGAGTTTGCTTACGACTGACGGGTAGAAACTGGGACTAAAATTCGAGGACTAAAGTTCGACTGTCATTCGGTGGAGTGTTAGCAAGGAAGTGCAAAACAACGGTTCACATATGCCGCAAGCCTCTTGAGTGGGATTATTAACCCTCCCTAGAGAGCGAGTTTTACAGGGATAATTAGACCCGTAATGTAAAAATGCAAACGCGCTAATCACATGTTGTAAGCGCTCGATACTTTCCTAAAGGATCAGTGGTAACTATCGAATCAACGTTCAAGTTCCACCCTGGCTGAGTCGTCCAATTTGTTGTATTCGGTTCCAAAGCCAAATTCAATTACCCGCCACCATGGATCCCATCATCTTCGTCATCATAATCATGGCTAATCGCAGCGAAAGGGGTTAAGCTGGCCAAGCATCGAAATGCGTGCCATGTGACCGACAACGATAGCAACTTGCTCATATGCATGCACAAGTAGAATGCAAACATCGCGGGAGGCGCCCAGCCCAGCCAGCCAAAGTCTACACCCCAATTCGATTCGATTCAATTGAAGACCAACATGGTAAACTCTTACTGACTGCCTTCTGGTACTCATGCTGATGCTGCTTTGTTTATGGTGTATTGTACAATATTCATCATCAGCAGCAGCAGCAAGACTCATTCGTCTTGATTAATTTAATTCCGTTTGATGGCATTCACTCATAACACACGCAGGATCTGTAGGTACTGAATGTGCGGAGTGCGACACCACTGTCGTCGTGGCTCTGCTCGGTCGCGGGCGGGATGGGTCTAACTGATAAATTAGTTTTTATTACAATTAATTTATGAATACATTATTAACAGCGTTTATAGTCAAACAATTTCATCTAAATTAACTTAAATTGAATTTGACGCTAGCACGGCGACAGGCTGACTTTAATGTCGCTCCGGTGGCGATCGCTTTAGATGAGTAAAAGAAACATCGGCTATGTATAGGATAGACAGAGCAAACTTTCATCTGGTTACAATTAAGTAGAACGTTAAAGCCAGACATTTCCTGGAATATCTTTTGACGGATTCATTATACAACTATGACTTGCGTGTTCATTTCAACCAAACGAAATCTAATTGACCTTGTCTGTATGTTCGATTGCGATCGTAGCATCTTTCTAGATAAATCACGTTTGACAAAAAAAAAAAACGAAAGAAAAAAACAGTAGCTCACTACAGCACATTGGTTGGTAAATGACTGGACAATGCGTACCATTCGTACTTCGCGTACCTGTAGGTATTAAATAGATCCTACTGCGATCCTTAGCCTCATGTCCAGTAACTCCCATCCCTACCTCCCCGTGGTGCCGACTGGGGTATGAGTAACCATAGGAAAGACTCCGATGAGACCTTGGTCATATGCTGACAGGGAAGGAAGGGGGGCTGCCCTCTTCAAAGGGTGCAGTCTATCTGAGCGTCTGTTCTCCATGTTAGGGGCAGCTCAAAACAGCGTCTGTTCTCCATGTTAGGGACAGCTCAAAACAGCGCCTGTCCTCCATGTTAGGAGCGGCTGATCATCGTCCTTTTGCCAGCGTGGGACTTGAAATAGTGCTGTGCACGACGGTCCTCCGGCGAGACAGGGGGTTGAGAGAGGCACAACAAGCCACCCTTTAAAAATTCAGTGTTACAAATAATACAGAAGTTAATACGGACCGGAACAATCGGCAAAGACCTAGGTGACGAAATAAGGACTATGATTGCAAACTCGGAACATGGAACTGCAAATCGCTCTGCTTCCCTGGCTGCGATGGGATAATCTACGACGAATTTCAACCCCGTAACTTCGAAGTCGTAGCACTAGAGCAGGTTTGCTGGACAGGAGAGAAGGTATAGAAAAGCGGGCATCGAGTGGCTACTTTTTACCTTAGCTGTGGTACCACAAACGAGCTGAGCATCGGCTTTGTAGTGGTGGGCAAAATGCGTCAACGCGTGATTGGATGGTTGCCGATCAATGCGAGAATGTGCAAGCTGAGGATCAAAGGATGATTTTTCAAGTATAGCATCATCAACCCGATGACAAAAAAAAGCGTTCTACGCGCAGCAAGTGTATGATGTGGGACGTAAAAGGTAATAGGGCCTAACCGATAATAGGGCCGAACAGCCTGCATACCGCATCGAACGATAATGGCCATCGATGAGTTTTGCGGCCTCCCGTGGTTTAGTAGTTCAAAGTACCTTCTTCCCCCGTAAAGACATCCACAAAGCCACTTGGAGATCACCTGACCAACGAACAGAAAATCAAATCGACCATGTTCTAATCGACGGGAAATTCTTCTCCGATATCATCAACATTCACACTTACCGCAGTGCGAATATAGACTCGGACTACTACCTAGTTGCGCTCAAAACTCTCGACGGTGTATAACACGCGTCAAATTCGGACGCACCGACCATACATTGAGCTACGACGGGAAACTGGAGTTGTCCAGGAATACGCGCAATAGTAGAAGCACCCTACCAACAGAAGAGCAGCTTGGCGCTGCTACTCTTGAGGATGGCTGAAGAAATATTCGAACCGCGTAGCACTGCATTAGTGACACTAGGTAATTCTGCACCGAATCGAAAAAATGACTGGTTTGATGGCAAATGCAAGCAGTTAGTAGAGAAGAAGAATGCAGCACGGGTGATAATGCTGCAACACCGTACAAGAGCGAATGTGGAACGGTATAGACAGGCACGGAACAGACAAAATTCTATTCTTCGAAAGAAAAAGCGCCAGATGGAAGAGCGAGACCACGAACGTTGCTAACGACACACGCAAATTTTATGAGAAGTTGAACAGCTCGCGCAAAGGCTACGTACCACAAGCTGATATGTGCAGAGAACTGGATGGCAACCTTCTCACAGGAGAGTGTGAGTTGATTAAAAGGTGGAAGCAGTACTTCGACGAGCACCTGAACGGTAATGTTACAGCGAACGAAAGTGGCATGGTAATAAATCCAGGAACACGCGCAAAAGATGGCAGGGCCCCGACCCAACCCTGCAGGAAGTTGAGGAGGAAATTGGTCGGTTGAAAAACAACGCAGCCGCTGGTGTTCACCAACTCCCAAGCAAGCTACTTAAATACGGTGGTGGAGCACGGGCCAGAGCGCTGCACTGGGTAATTACCAAGATTCGGGAGGAGGAATGTTTACCGGAGGATTGGATGGAGGAAATAGTGTGTCCCATCTATAAAAAGGACGAAAAGCTGGATTGCTACAATTATATTGCGATCACGCTACTGAGCGCTGCCTAAAAGTTGCTCTCCCAAATTTTATGCCGCCGCCTGCCACCAATTGCAAAGGAGTTCGTGGAACATTACCAAGTGGGATTCATAAGTGCCCGCGCTACTACGGACCAGATTTTCACGATTCGGCTAGTGCTGCCGAAATGTCGCGAATACAACGTGCCCACACACCATCTTTTCATCGATTTCAAATCAGCGTATGATGCAATCGATCGAGACCAACTATGGTAAATCATGCCACGAATATGGATTTCCAGAAAAACTGACGCAGTTGATCAAACCAACGATGGATCGAGTGATGTGTGTCGTCCGAGTATCAGGGACGCTCTCGAGTCCCTTCGAATCTCGGAGAGGGTTATGGGAAGGTGATGGATTGTCATGTTTGTTGTTTAACATTGCACTGGAGGGTGTGATTCGAAGGTTTGGTATAGACACGAGTGGCACGATCTTCAGGAAGTCTGTTCAACTATTTGGCTTCGCCGACGACGTTGATATCGTAGCACGTAACTTTGAGACGATGGTGGAAACGTGCATCAGACTTAAGGCTAAAGCTGGTAGGATTAGGCTTGTGATTAATGCCCTGTAAACAAAATACGTGAAGGGAAGAGGCTCACGAGAAGACAATTTTAGCCTCCTAGCACGAGTTCAGATCTACGGTGATGAAATCGAGTTAGTAGACGAATTCGTGTATCTGGGCACATTGCTGACCGCCGATAACGACAACAGCAGAGAAATACAAAGGCGCATTATGGCTGTCAATCGTGCCTACTTTGGACTCCGAAGGACGCACAAAGTTCGCTGAACCACAAAGTTGACCATCTACAAGACATTAATTAGACGGGTAGTTCTCTATGGCCACGAAACATGGACATTGCTAGTGGAGGAGGCGAATGAACCACGAATTGCACCAGTTGCTGGGAGAACCTCCCATTGTACACATCGCCAAAAATCGGTCGACTACGATGGGCTGGGCATGTCGTAAGAATGTCGGACGACAGCCCTGTGAAAATGGTTCTCGAAAACGAACCGACAGGTCCAAGAAGAAGAGGCGCGCAACGAGCAAGGTGTATCGATCAAGTAGAAGGCGACCTGCGGACCCTCTGCAAACAGCGAGGCTGGCGAGATACAGCCATGGACCGATTACAATGGAGACAACTTCTATGCACAGCAGAGGCCACACCGGCCTTAGTCTGATTGGTAAGGTAAGTAAAATATGATGCCCTGGAAGGCGTTCATGTTACATCTATATCATAGTTTGCTATTATTTTGTTACCTCTAGAGGATTTTTTGTTACAATTTCTGTTATTTTAACAGCATCCGCGATCTTAATTCTAATAATCTCTGTTATAAAAACCCCGTAACTGAATAACAAAACTTGAAATAATTTTGTTGTTCCCTTTTGGTCGGGAAGGTGGGTATTTCTACTCCCGTTAGGTCCCGCCACTACTCTCTTGCTCTACAGAATGTACACGGCCAGCCATTTTAACTCAGTTTTGAGTCGTTTTTAACTCACTTTCGTCATTCGTGGAGTCACTCGAATTTGAGTAAATGTGACTGGTACTAACAAGTCGACAAATCAGAAACATCCATCTGATTTAAGTCGATGTTTCTGATTTGTCGACTTGTTAATACCAATCACATTTACTCAAATTTGAGTGACTCCACTAATGACGAATGTGAGTTAAAAACGACTCAAAACTGAGTTGAAATGGCTGGCCGTGTAGGTCTGTACTAAAGAGTAGGGTCCCTTTGTAATAATCTCGTGGCTATGGTAGCCATGTCTTTAGTTACAACATTTGCTAAGAGGACCTTGCCACATTTCACGTGAATTTCGGGATTCATTCATTTTATCAACGTCACTTCAAACTGTACGTCTGCTGAAGATTCGAGACCGCGTGAATTTCGGGAGTAACTGTACGTCTGTTTTAAAAAATTTAACAAGTGGCTTTTGCGAATCTTCATTTAATTAGAGAAGTTAGTTACACAGTCACAGTTAGTTACGCAATACCCCAAATAAGGTTTCACTAGGGAACTCTTCCATTTCGATCGTTATCAGTAGCAAATCTTCTTGGATGTTATATACTTATTTTTCAGGGATGAAGGCTTCAAAATAAGTGTTTTTAAAACCCAAGAAGCATACTACACGGGAAAAAAATCCGTGCCCGGAACCGTGAACTGCAGTCATGAATTCGAGAACAAGCAAAAATACATCGTGAACTGAATCACGTAATCGGGAAATAGTTTTTGGGTAAAAATCATGAAAACGCCACGATCGTGAACGCTTTTGTTTCTGTGTACAATCATAATAAGTTGTATTAACTTGATTATAACTTAGTAAGTCATATTTATGTTATCTCAACCAAATGGCGACAAGTGTGCTACTAGGGAATGGAACTCGAGAAGTTTGTTGGTGTTGACTTAAACTAAACAAATAATAACACATAAACGCGCATTCCATCAATATTAAAGATAACAGAAGCTTCTCAATCCAATCGTTTCATTTCCCGTTTAGAGTTTTTCTATTGCTGTTCCATCGGCAGCAGATCCAAGGCTGAAGCAGATGAAAAACAGGACAGCATCACATCACTAGTTCATACCATGCAAAACGTGACCAGATTGAATCAAATTTGAAATTTATAGGATTTTTGTGTCAGCTGCTTCTGTCGGCTTTTTTCGTCAATCAACTTTTGACGGACCCGCTTCCATCGACAAAACTCGTCCTCTGACCGAGTAGAAGCGAGCCGGGATGCTTAAAAATTCATTCCCATGCAGCTGCGATGTGATCTACGTTCGTTGCCACGTCCTACATATGTAGGAACAAAAAGGGCCTTCGGAGTTTTCTCTTCACGAAAAATTGCAAAATCTGATAGTGCTGAGAGCTCCTAGCTAACTGCAACATTTTAACGCAACCCTAAAGTTGCCATTTGCTACCTACTGGCCGCGTAGTCCGACTGCAACACGGAAGATTATTGTTCATTTCGTTCACGTGTGCTCGGTTATGATTTGATCATATGTCTACATTGATACGGCCGCTCGAGGAAGCATTTCACCACACGGAAAGGATTACCTAGTGGGCCAGGGTTTGGATGACGAGGTTCTACTCCCACTCTAATTATAAATTGTGCAGAACTTCAAACAGTTTATTAAATTTTATTGCACTTGGGACTTGGGATCCGCCTTCATCGTTGTAGTAGGCACCGGTCCGGGAGTCCAGAACTAGGAGGGAAAACAATATTAAAATTTGTTGGCAAATTATCAACCCGCCATGGTGTGATAGGGAGCCATTATCATCTGCCCGGATGAATGTTTGTGTGAGTGTGTGTGTGTGCCTGTGCTCATATTCACATGCTTTTGCACATTTTATTCCACTTGACGATGACCGTATCTGACCAACTCGATGACATTCTCGGTGTCAGATCCAGTTCACCCAGTCGGTCGGTGCGTCGGACAAGTGGTTTTATGCGTTCCGGAATTGCGCTATCACTGTGTCACCCTTCAGGAAAACAATGCCTCGACATCGCAAATTTGCACGATCTGTGATGGTGCAACTGATGCTGGTTGCCAAGTTGCTCCCAATATCAGAGTAAGGGGACCCCGCTGAGTGACCGTCATAATGCCGAACGACGCGTGATGACGGGTGTGATGACGCTGATACATATGCAGATGAATTTAAATTATTAACTTAATTCAATTCAATGAGATCTAATTTAATAAACGTTTGGTTGGATATTTTGTTTTAAACTAGTTTTCTCGCATTTGAGACCTCGCGTCTCTCTTTCTCTTTGTTTGGTGAATGTACGTGACGACGACGGTTGCAGAGGAGGCAGCAGACGCGCAAATATTTTGGCGTGGTCAATTTTCGCGCCACGAGGGCATAAGTGGTTGATTGAATAGGGAAATACGGGTTTGGCAATTGCCTGAGTTTGCCATAATTTGACTGATTGTTTTGATAAAGTGTCGAAGCTTGAGAATGAGGTAACTAGTTGAATTGGTTTTACGGCTTAGAAGACGGTACTGCGTGGTGACATCTTGCTGGTTGTGTGATGAAAGGTTGATCATTCGTATGCTGATGTACATTAATTTGCACCTTAACAAAATACATTTGACATAGGACTACGTCTGTGATTTTATTACCAGGATACAAGTTGTGATTGCAAAAAGTTCGAGCATCACGAAATATGCTAGATTTTTAACGTTAACTAGCTGAACCCGGTGGTTTATGGTTGTTTTTTGGAATGAATTGACTAAACAGGGGTTCAAACTTCTATCAGAACATGCTTCTTACCCGAGAAATATACGTTTTGTGTTTAAGTAACCTGGATAAATCTCATGTTTGGTCGTAATTTGTGTTTCTTTTGTATGGGAGCCTTCCCTTCCAGAGGGGGAGGTTTCTCAATCCACCATACAATCATTGCCTTCAAACACCCTTTTCAGAGGCCGGAGGAGTCTCAAACTACCATAGAATCAAACTACCATACCATAATTTCTCTGCTCCAAGAACCCCCACATGCAAATTTGGATCCGTTTGCTTGATTAGTTCTAGAGTTATGCAGAAATTTGTTTGAGAGCCCCCCTACCTGAAAGAGAAGGGGTCTCAAACATTCACAAGAACCTTCTCCAGCTCCAAAAACTCCAGCATACACATTTTTATGCTGATCGGTTCAGAACTTTCCAAGTCTATAAGGGTTAGACAGACAGACAGACAGAAATTTATTTTCATGTATATAGAAACCCTACCTCCAAAAAACCCCATATTCCAAATGTGGTTTCATTTGCTTTTTTAGTTCTTGAGTTATGCAGAAATTTGGATTTAATTTGTATGGGGGTGGGGTTTTAAACTGCCATAGAAACATTTCTTGCCTCCAAAAACCTCCACAGACAAAATTTGGTTTCATTTGTTTGATTGGCTCTCAAGTTATGCTAAAAATTGTTTTTCATTTGTATGGGAGTCTTCCCTTCCAGAAGGTAGACGGAGCTCAAACCACCATAGAAATATTTCTCTCCTTCAAAAATCTCCACCTGCCAAACTTGGTTTCATATGCTTGATTAGTTCTCGATTTATGCAGTATTTTGTGTTTCATTTGAATGCGAGCCCCCTTTTCAAAAAAGAGGAGGGGTTTCAAGTCACCTTAGAAACATTTATTGCTTTCAAAAACCTTCACATGTCAAATTCGATTCCATTTGCTTGATGTTCTCGAGTTAAGCAGAAATTCATGTTTCATTTTTCTCTTTCAGAGGTCGGAGGGTCTCAAATCACAATAGAAACATTTCTTGCCTTCAAAAACATCCACATGCCAAATATGGTTTCAGTTACTTAATAAATTCTCGAAGTATTCAGAAAGTTTGTGTTTCAGTGAGCCCTCCTTCCAGAAAAGGTTGGGGTCTCGAGTTACCTTAGAAACATTTCTCGCTTCTAAAAACCTCCCCCTGGCAAACGTGGTACGATTTACTTGAAATTTGTATTTCATATGTATGGGAGGCCTAAAAGAGAGAGGTGGGGTCTCGAACAACCGTTAAAACATTTATTGCCTTCAAAATCCCCACGTGTCAAATTTGGTTTCGTTTGTTTGATTAGTTCTCGAGTTATGCAAAAAAATCAGTTGTATGAGAGCCCCCCCCTTCTTGAAAGAAGAGGGGTCTCGAGCCACCATTAAAACATTTCTTGCTTCTAGAGAACTTCACATGTAAAATTTGGTTCCATTTGCTTGATTAGTTCTTGAGTTATGCAGAAGTTATGTTTCATTTGTAGGAGAGCCTCCCCTTCCAGAGAGGAGAGGAGTCTCAAATCACCATAAAAACATTTTATGCTTCTAAAAACTCTCACATGCTAAATTTGGTTTAATTTACTTGATTATCACTCGAGTTATGCAGGAACCCCCCCTTTCAGAGAAGGGAGGGGTCTAAAACTACCATAGAAATTTTTCTTGCCATCAAAAACTTCCACATGCCAAATTTGATTCTATTTGGTTTATTGGTTTTTGAGTTATGCAGAAATTTGTGTTTCATTTGCATGGAAGCTCCCCTTCACAGAGATGGGAAGGGTCTCTTACTATCATAAGAACCTTTCGCGGCCCCAAAAATCCCTGCATACAAATTTTCACGCTGCTCGGTTCAGTAGTCTCCGAATCTATAAGGTTCAGACAGACAAAAATCCATTTTTATATGTATAGATAACCCATTCATTTTATGACTGATTTCCAAAAATAGCACACCAAACAATTGACTTTTGATTCGGACTTTTGATGTTAAACATATTACTATTGAAAAATAAATAAATGTTATCCAATCACGTGTTACAGAAACACCAAACAAGGTCAGCGTGGTTTGGAATTAGGAAACTTACAGCAGCACATTTACCGGATGCTGAAGCAGGTCCATCCCGATACTGGCGTTTCCTATAAAAGCTTGAAGCATTATGTCAACGACATTTTCGAGTGGATTGAAGCCAAACTTTCCGGCTGGCATACAATCAATCGGCGATGGCCATATTGTGATGTCGAGCTAGCCAAATGCGCCGTTTTCGAGCGAACCTAAGCCGTGACCAAGTAAACCAGCTTCATGACGACGTGAGACGGTGGCAGTTGCTATTCCCTTGAACCCAAAACGGCCCTTTTCAGGGCCACCAAAATAGGTGAAAAGGATAGTTGACATATCTTTGGGAGGGTTGAAGGCTGTGTTTCGGTATGGTTGGTCGGGAAAAATATCGTTCGCGTGCCGAAAGCGTATTTTTTTCGACATTTGCTGTATTGATTGTATTCGAGAAAAAATCACAACAGTCAAAAATTATTAACGTTTGCATTAAAAAAATGGCCTTTTTCGGATGGTGATAAAAAAAAGCTACGCCAGATAATTGCTTTTGATAAATTTCCCATGGAAAGCTTACTTGCAAAAAAATCTACGCCCTTGCGAGCTGCCGTCCGGCAGTTAACCAGAACAATCGCCATGGTGGACGAAAACATGCGTGTAGGCATGTTTTTGAGTTCTCTCTTCGATTTATTTATAAATTACTCCTCAGATTTCGCGACAAAATTGTTGGAGTAGATCTTACACTTCAGGTTGGCCTAGAAATTCTAAGCTGGGGGACGTTGGGTGGGTTCGCCGACTTGGCCACATCGATATTCAGCCGCTCCATCTCCTCCAACGATCGCTTTGAGTAGTGGGACCGACGCCAGATCCGGCCAGAACACCGCGTCTTCGCTCTTATGGTATTTCTTGATGAACGACGCAACTTCCGGCAGGCATTTCGTACTAAAAATTTCCCCCTTCACGGCCAGTCCGGAGCGAAAGAAGAGCGGCTTTGACATCCCCTTCTCGCTGATTGTCAGCCACAGCAGCACCTTCCTTAGTGGGGGAAGTAAAATACGAAGGGCCGTGCCAGTCGTTGCCATCCAGGGTGAGATAGGTATCGTCGTCCATCACCACCACGATTCACCTGGAAATCGAGTTGACCACATATTCAACCGCTGCCGCTACGTAATTGCCTGCAGCTCCGAAACCAGTGGACGCGACTTCCGCTTCCTGACATGTATGTTCATGTTCGCCAGGTACTTTTTCACTGTTTGGCCGTTTGAACCGACTAAGAGAACGCAGCGATGTAGCCACTTTTCCCTTGGCCTTACTCTTCAGCATCCTTTGAAGCTTCTTGTTGCTCTGCTGCTGCTGCTGCTTCTACTGCTGGGTCGTCGGCCGTCCTGAACCGGGCTTTCTTTCGATGCTCTGATTGTTGTCTAATAGTGACAAGATGTTGTAGATGCCGGAACGGGCGTATCCAGCGTTCACAAAGTGTCGCATGGTGTCCGTTTTCAACGCGGCACAGTGCCGATCTTTGAAAGCTCATCCTTCTGAACGGAGTTGCTTTACTGTTTTTGCCATCATGGTTAGAATTCAACTGATAGAGCTGTCAAATTTTGTCTGCTTACTCATGGGTTACTATGATTATTGCTGCATGGGTAGTTCAGTCAGTGAAAGTAAACCAATGAAAAATCGGCAATATATGCCCGTTTTTTTTAATGCAAACGTTACCAAAAAAATCATTTTAGGTCGTTTATTTTTGAAACTCTCAGGGAACAAATATTCGTTATGTTTTTGCAAGGTTGGTTTCTTACACCCTTTCATCCGCTCTTTCTTCAAATCCTTGTCGTTTTTGAAAAGCTTCCCATTCGTACCACTCCACAACCGGTTTTGCGTAATGGCACGATGCCATATCCGGCCAAAACAGAGTGTAACCTTTGTAAGACCGGAGGAAGTGCAGCTGTTGCTTCTTGGCTGTCGTCCTTTTTCTTCCGGAACGTTTCCGTAACATCCAGGCGGGACTCTTTAATGTACGTGTCGTCGTCAATTGCGATGCATTTCGGCTAAGCATCGGGATTAGCCACCGGTATTAAGCCATCGTGTTTTGTTTATCGGTTTGGTTCCTTCATTACCTGGAAGACATGAAGTTTGGCTCGCTTCATTCTCTGCTGGACGAACCAGACGGAAGAGTTGACCTTCTTGGCCACTTCTCGAATCCGAATGGTTCGGATTGCGCTTTAAGTAATCCCTCAACTTTCTTGTGTTAACAAAGTTATTATCTTACAAACTCGTTGTGAATATATTCAGAGGAAAATTGATGTGCATCAAAACAACAGCAAAGAGTTATGGAAAATTTTGAAATCTTTGTTAAAACCTAGTAATTGCAAACCGCGATCCATAACCGTCAATGGCACATTAGAACAGTCAGAGGACACCATTGCATGTAGATTTAATGAATATTTCGTCGATAGTATTTTGTCAATCAATCAATCCATTGATTTAGTAGATGAGCCAGACGAAATAAAACAGCCGATTAATATTAACTGTAGTTGTGAAAGTTTTCACCCAATAACGTTAGATGATCTTAAATCTATTTGCTTTTCTTTGAACAAAACGGCTGAAGTGGATAACGTAACTGCAAGAGTAGTACAAGATTGCTTTAATGTCATCGGAAACAACCTGCTGGACCTTATTAATGAATCGCTGTAAACTGGGCATGTGCCACAAGTTTGGAAAGAATCTTTAGTTATTCCCATTCAAAAAGTCGCTGGAACGATTAAAGTCGAAGAGTTTCGTCCTATTAACATGTTGCACACTTTAGAGAAAATTATGGAACTTGTTGTAAAAGGCCAGCTGTTAACGTATTTAAATAGTAATAATTTGATTGCACCGGAACAATCGGGATATCGCGAAGGTCATTCATTCAACAGCGTTAAATTTAGTTTTAGCAAAATGGAAAGAAAATGTAGAGCGTAAAGATACGATTGTTGCTGTTTTTTTAGATCTGAAACACGCTTTTGAAACGATTTCTCGGCCCTTGTTGTTAAAATCAATCAAGCGCTTTGGATTTTCGGGTTCTGCATACAGATGGTTCTAAAGCTATTTGTCTGACAGAACTCAACGGACGGCTTTTAATGATTCTGTGTCGAGCCCTGTGGAGAACAGCCTTGGCGTACCGTGTATTAGGGCCCATTTTATTCATTCGATATATTAATGACATGCGACGAGTCTTGCAATTTTGTGATATTAATCTTTTTGCTGATGATACCGTGTTGTTCATTGCAGCTAAACGCCTTGAGGAGGCGGTTTCACATTTGAATGCAGATTTATGTTCTCTAAGTAGATGGTTAAAGTACAAACAGTTGAAATTAAACATAAGTAAAACTAAATTCATGGTAATTTCGCGGAATCGAGTTAACGAAGACGTCTCTGTTAAAATTGATGATGTGACAATTGATCGCGTTCGTGAGATTAAATATCTTGGCGTGATTATTGATGATAGATTAAAATTTGACTCTCACATTGACGATGTCATCAAAAAAATAGCCAAGAAGTACGGTATTCTCTGCCGATTGAGAAACAATTTAACTATTGCTAGTAAAATACAATTGTACAAATCTATCATCTCTCCTCACATTGAATTTTGCCCTTCCTTTTTGTTTTTAGCTAATAAAACACAAATATCGAGATTACAGCGTTTGCAAAATAAGATAATGCGGTTAATCTCGAGATGTAACAGGTTCACTTCCTCCTCTTTTTTGTTAGATGACCTACAGTGTCTATCGGTGAAGCAGAGAGTTGTGTATTTGACAATGGTGTTCATTTTTAAAGTAATAAACAGTTTCCTGCCTCGATATTTGTGTAATCGAATTGAAAGAGGAAGTGATATTCATAGATATAACACTAGAAACGCGGATGATGTTAGAACACCATATTTTTTGTACGGAGCTTCACAAAATTCGTTGTTTTTTAAAGGTATGTTTTCAATTCGATGCCTATACACATCAAACGTGCAGCAACACTTACAGATTTTAAGAGACAATGTATTTCAGTTAACAGCTACTCTGTTAACTTTTTACTCTTGACTAATTTTGTATCTTGACGATGTTATTACAACGGATATTTTTGTATGGTTTATTGTTAAATGTTTTATATTTGTCATGGGGCGAAAACAAACTATATTTTTCGCCTCGATGATGATGATGGACTTAAGTTTTTATTTTGTTATTGTAATTTAAAGTAGTTTTTATTTTTTGTGTAGTCTTCAAAAGTTTGTGCCTCGCGCATGGTATACAGGTATAAAGGACTTCTTTTTGAATTTACAAAAATATTGGTCTTTGATGCTTGAGAAGATACCATGAAATAGAAGTGGGTTGTTTGGCTGATTGTCGGGGAATTCCTTGCCAATTCTGTTGTGGTTCAAAGTAAAAGTTTGACTAGGGCCGGTCCAGGATTTTTTCGGTTTGGAAATTTTCTTGATTTCCCTGTTTGGGGATATCCTTGGTCAGCCCAAAACTAAGGTGGCGGTTCAATTAGTGTTGAAACCTCACTCTGTAGCGGGCAAGATCGGATATTGGCTTGTATTTTGATAATGTCCTTATACAGGATTCTGTGATTTGAATTGTAATAGAATTTTCTGATCGCTGGGTTTGTTTGCGAACATTTGTGGTTGACATCAATAGCTTTTCACAATTATATCGCTGTAAAGCAAATGAACAGTTTTGGAAGAAGTTCATATCTGTAGATACAATCAGTTCGTTTTTGGTTTTGCATAACTGGTTGAATTGTTTTTAAATAAATTATCAATCGTCTAGCTCAAACCTTTGTAGTGGTAAGTGGCGGGACCATCATCATCATCATCATCATCATCATCATCATCCGTCTCCGCCTTTCTTCCACTGCCAGATCGCCGCTGGAACGTCTGGATCTCATTGAACGATTTTACCACACGGGGCACGGTCGAATTTGAAGCGCATGTTGCGATATGTGAAGGGGTCATTGGATATTAGACGAAAGTATGAAGTGGAAGACGCGGCACCTGTGCTTGAAGTATTTTGTGACGCTTACTGGGCAAACAACGTAATAGATCGGCACTCAGTGACCGGATATGTTTTGAAGGAGCTCGGATGTACGTGTCTGGGGCACAAGAAATCGGCAATCAGTGTCATTGTCGTCGACTGAGGTATAATTCGTTGTCTTGTTTGCTGCTGTCTGCGAAAAATTGTGGCTCAAGCGGTTGATAGAGGAGTTTGGGTACCAAACAGCTATTGTTCCGTCTTCTTAATTCTTAGCGTTTTTATTGTTTGCTCTCAACTGAATGTTCTAAATGCACTTCTACAGTTATTAATTAAGAGTTTTAGATGCTAGGTACCATTTTTGCATTAATATGATTGTGAGGGACAGCCACCTCCAACATGGTGTTGCTTTGTTGCCGCGCCTTTACCGACTGAACTAAGGGAGGATCCATTGTTCCGTATTATGAAGATAACCAGAGTACCATAAGAATCGTTCGTGAGCTGAAGGCTAGATGTCGGCTTAAGCACATCGATGTTGAACATCAGTGCGATTTGGTTCAACAGGGGCAGATTGAATTGCGATACGTGTCGACGAAGCAACAGGAAGCTGATAAAATGTCCAAGGGGCTTCCTGCGGGACAGTTTCGTCGACTGAGACAAAAATTGAATCTGACATCAATAGAGCAGGGGTGATGAGAGTACAATTTACGTTCATAGTTTTTATTTTTTTTCTACAATACTAGACAACATATACGTCAGGAAGTTCCTGTTTCCGTCTATAAATTCTGAACAAAGAATACGAAAACACCATTTTGTACTGTGCTGAAACGTTTCAAGGAACGATTTTCTTCGGAGGCCGCAATCAACGCGTCGATACCCGACCAAAAGGAAACAATAAAATTATTTCAAGTTTTGTTATTCAGTTACGCTGTTTTCATAGCAGAGGTTATTAGAATTTAGATCGCGGATGTTGTTAACAAAAATTGAAATTGTAACAAAAAATCCTCAAGAGGTAACAAAATTAAGGCAAACTATTTGCTTATATTACTTTATAATCATTTTATTGTGATATAGCAAAATCATATCATATATAGCAAATCATAATTAATTTATTTCTTCACGCAAATTTTGCTTCGTGGGCCATTATATCTCAATTTGTTATAAGTATGTTTTTTAATTATCCAGATGAAAATATCTTAAACAAATTTATATCATAATCAGTTAGCCGTAACCATGTTTGTTATAATTTTGTTATTTTTATGATATGCCCTTCTGGTCGGGTACGGACCGTGGACCGGAAACTGCATAAGATCGCCTCGGAACCTTTCAAAACTTATCCGGGACTTTCGTACGTAGATGTGGACAACAAACTTGGTCCCATTCGCGGTACAGTTCGGATTAAACGGTTTCCAGATTCGGTATGACCATATGGTGGCAAAATTCAATGTATGCACCCTTATGGACAACGGACGTCAAACTGGACTTCAAACAGTTTTCGGCCCAGATGTTTTTGGTCACGGAGATCTTCTTATAAGAATATAGTTTTCTTCATGCGGGCAAGCTTGCCAGTAAGCTGATGATTTGTTATGGAAGCTGCAGCTGTGGCAGGAAGAGTCCGATTTACATCACAGCCAACAATATCAACGGATAAAGGTTGTACGGAATCAAATTGCACCACTTTTTAATGGCTGTAACTGTTTTCTCGTTGGGTATTTTCTATTGAAATTTGAGTGGAATTAGTTCAATGTGTATTTGTTTACTCAGTGTGAGTTTCACTAGCAGAAGTGCAATTGTTGCGAAGATGGAGTCGGAAGAACAGCAGCGGCGCAAAGAAATTTTGCGCAGGTACCTCGAAAATCCGGATCATTCTCATCGTGCCATCAACAGGGCTGGGAATGGTACATTCTACGGTGTCTCGAGTTTTTAATCGGTACCACGAACGTTTGACCATCGATCGGAAAGAAAAAAGTGGCAATAATGAATATCCGTATAGTGTTAAGGATCACAAGCGGGTAGTTCAAGCTTTCAAGAGGAATCTCAACAGTTCAGTTCTAGATGTGGTGAAGAAACTGAATCTAACCTCCCCGAACCCCGACTCGGAAGAGTACGACATTCGGCTCGGAGGAAAGAGAAAATGGATTGCCACTAAATAAATGTGGTCAAATGTTGTACAGGACCTTATGAGTAGCGAAAACAAAAAGGTCGCATTTGGATATGGAATTGAAATTGAATAAAACAATCATGGGAAAATATTCATAACATGTTTTGTTTCACTCCCTGAAAGTTTGAAGATGATTGCTTGAACGGGAGAATTTTTCCGAATATTTGTGTGTGTCGCAATTTGATTCCGTACAACCTTTATAACAAAGAATTATTTAAAAAGTCCGTGTATTGCCGTTCATTAGATTCCACCGCAGCGCTAAAACCTAGCGGTTTCCCTGAAGTCTATAATTTGTTGTTTTGCAATTAAAACACTTCCACCGACGGCCGGAAATCAAAAATACCAATCAGGATATTAAATCCACACATGTCCTCGACAATCACCGGGCTAATCGTGACAGCACCAATTCCAATTATTAGCGCTCTCCAAAACGAACAACAAATTCACATATTTTTCCTTGCTCCATGTGTTCCAAACCCCTTTTACTGCCTTGAAATCTTGCAGATCATTTGTCACTAGTTATGGAATCAATCAAAACGCACCGCTGCACAAATTGGATAAATATCCGTGCAATCATTTATTAAATTGCCGTGCCTAGCTTGCACACACTATTATTCGCACTAGCAGTGTTTGTATGCAAACATTGCGCCCCAATTCGCCATTTTGGGTTACTAATCGGATGTTCAGGATTAAATTCTTGCGTGGTTGGCGTCCGCTGCTTGATCCATATTGTTTCATAGAATTACAATAATACA
This sequence comes from Aedes japonicus, assembly GCA_034211315.2. Classification (NCBI taxonomy): domain Eukaryota; kingdom Metazoa; phylum Arthropoda; class Insecta; order Diptera; family Culicidae; genus Aedes; species Aedes japonicus. The sequence goes on along the minus strand of JASCZW010010613.1, from coordinate 8,872 downwards.
AATTGATTTTTGATTGCATAAAATAGATGTGATGAATGATCTGCGGAACTTTTAGTTGATAAGGACCGGTTGCTGAATCGAAATACTATCGGCTTCCCATAAAGCAGGCCATAGCAAAAAAAGAAATGACAGCCAAGTAAACTGTGAGCTCTCCCGGTACGTGTGCATCGCTGTATGTGTGAAAGCGAATCCGTATGGTTTTATTGATTCACTTATGTGAACTTGATCCCCTGAAGCTTGAAATCTGAATAATTTAAATTTGTATCCGAGCTGAATAATTAATTTCCGTTAATTTTATTTGCGAAAATTGGCGCTGCGATGGGCTGGCAGAAAACTGAGCAATTTTCCATGCAATTGCGTACGGGCAATGTTAGCCTGTGTGTTTGTAATGAGATTTTTATTCGGTCAGATTCGTACATCAATCACGATCAGTTTGCATCAACGCCAGATTGCAGATTCGCATCGAACCGGGACATTCGGTCCGGGTTGTGGTCAATTTCGTCTCCACAATGCCAAGTTGATAAAAGCTGTAATCAAATAATCATAAATCAAAATAATACTGGCTGCTGAATGTGCGAATTCGTTGCTGCATGGCTTGTTTGAGCTGCAGTCATTTTTCGTAGGTTGTCAGGATAGGACGTTGACTGTGCTAGATATTAAACATTAACTGCTTCAGCGTATTAACGTTGGTTTATTTTTATAACAGATCTTATCTTAAAGGGTTCTCCTGTAGCTCCGGTGCTGCCCACAATAACCTGTTGATAATTAAGCGGAAGAGATGCGTCGGATTGCGTAGATGAAAACAAAGTATTCTTAACTCTACGGCAGCTTTAACCTTTTGGTTACGGTTGTTTGACGACTAAAAATAACACGACCACGTATGAGCAGCGAGCTAAAAACAACCACACTCGGAAGTCTTTCCAGGCCTCCCATTCCGAGAACCATTAGACCAACTGTAGATTTTGCTGTAACAAACCACATGCTTACACGATCCAACAAATGTTAATTTGTTTTATTAAGACCAATTGTAGCACTCTGCTTTGCTGTGGCAGTTTTAATTGCATACATGTTTTTGCTGCTCAATAATATGCCAAATATGACCTTTCGCAATGCTTCAACGCCAAATTGAGTTTGAGCTTATAGACTGTTCCGAAAGTTATAAATACACTCATGATTAACCGTCAATTCAAAATGCGTTCAGTATTCAACGAACTTTTGGCTGCATCCTGTTGTTTACATCCAAATGAAACTGATGTTGTCATTTTTTTTTCAATTTTTCGGAATTTTGAAGATGCGTGGTCTTTTACCCGAGGAAAAAACGGATTGTGCACAAACGGTGCACCGTCAGTGGTCTTTCAATCAGAAAACTGGCTAGAGAAGAAGGTGTGAGCATCGGAGCAGTCAAACCGCATTACGGAAGTATCAACAACAGTGTTCTTTCGTAGATTCCCCCAGAAGGATCAGAAGACCCGGTCCCACTGACCCTACAATCGACAGAAAGGTAAGGGACTATTTCAAGCGTCATCCTTAAGCATCAGTCCAAGATGTGGCGAAAAGCTAAGAACTTTGGCGACTAATGTTATGCGTGTCAAGTAGAGAATGGGGCTACAGACTCGTCGGAAGCACAAACAGCCAAAACGAAGCACCAAAACAGGCTGAATCTGTGAAACCGAGGACTCGAAAGCTGTACGACAAACTGCTGACCAGAAAAATCAGGCTGTGTTATCATGGACGATGAAACCTACATAAAACTCGATTATAAAACTCTGCCGGCATCACAGTTTTATACCTCTCAGAAGGGAAAGGATGTTCTTGGATCATTGAAAGCCGGTTGCACCGAAAAATTCGGCAAGAAGGTAATGGTGTGACACGACTCTACGTGAAGGAGTATCTGAAAAACAGGGTGCTACCAGTAATGAAACAGCAGAACAAGCCTACAATCTTTTGGCCTGATCTTGCTTCCAGCCATTACTCTAAATTTGTACTAGAGTGGTACAAAAGGAACAATGTCGTATTCGTACCAAAGAAGATGGATCCACCAAACTTCCCAGAGACTCGCTCTATCTGAATTTTCTGGGCTTTGACGAAGGCGAAGCTGAGAAAAATTTAAGAAAGATTGGCCAAAAGTGGAGAAAATGGTATGAGAAAGCACTGTGCAGGAGCTTATGAGTACTGTTAAGGGAAAAGTTAGAGAACTCGCCTACCCTTTCATAAATCAAGCAAATTTGAATGAAGATTAAAAGAAAACATTGTTATTTACTATGTTTGAGAATAAAATAATCAAAAATCACAGTATGGTTTTTTTTATTTGAGAAAGAAAGTGTATTCATATTTTTCGCTACAGTCTATGTATATGATCCTGCAGTTGAATCAGTGTCCAATAATAGAGGACCTAAGTGAAATTCGCGTTGTTTGTTTTGTCAGTTGAATTTTTTGAACATAAACCGTATTGTTGGTTGTTTCTAGCAGTTCAAATGCTTGTGCACTTTTTTGTAATTTAAGACTAATAAAATTTGAGCCTGAAATATGAATTACGTATGTATTAAAACATGGACCATTGCATCGCCGGTCGTAGCAACCCTTTGCTTATATTGACAGCGTAAACAATTAATTTGCAACAGCCTTGGCGCTCGATAGTTTGTTCACACTGCCAGTGTGTTCCTAAACCCGGGAGCGAAGATGTTGGATATCGTTGGGCACTTCGTGTCCGTCGGATGTAGTCGACCTGGCATTTACAGTATTTTCTCCCTTCTGAATAAGGGTCAGATCCTAGAACGAAAGCCTGGTTCCTTCCGCTTTACAGTGCTGCGCGACTCTGAAATGCAGGTAGAAACTGAAGAAGAAACCCGAGGGCAAGGTGGCCTCATCGTTCCGCGGCATGGACCGAGGGGCTTGTGGAACCGGTCAAACCGTGAAGAAGTACCTCGGCACGATGGACATTGTTACACTCCCATTTCTTTCTACTCCGGGACTGAGTAGAGTTGTATTTCTTTCTCTTTTTCTCACACGGAAATGTTACTCAATTTTCGTAATAAGTGGATCTACACTTTTTATGAATGTTTTGTAACTTTTCTGTAAGAAATATGAATATGAAAGAGAGGGTGTTTGGAGCGAGTATGCGAAAGCGTCAGTCGAGTCCAGCCGTGTTTGCACTGAACATACATTTTTTGCTTTTAACCGATTACGATCGTTTGCGGAACATGGCATTAGTAAATACCTTTTAGTAGCAAATATCTCGTAAATTGTAAGAAACATTCATATTGTTTCTCGTCTGATTAAATACTTTCATTTTGCCTTTCTGCACTATGCATGAAATGAATTTCGGGATAACCAGCCAATCGCGGCCCCTCTACTATCGTACTCTTACATGTGAGATAAAGTAGGTCTGCCAATAATTTATTCAACCACTAGAAAACAGTGCTGGTCAAAAAAATGTTTCCAGAAAAGCGCGATGCCGCGGTTGTAGTAGATAACGAGACCAACTTGACGCTGAACGGTGACGACTGGTAGGAAACGGGAGGTAAGCTTAAGGGTAAGTCGCTTAGTACAGTGTACCAGTCACGATATTTTACACATTCGACGAATATGTTTAATAACTGCGGTACTTTGATTTTTAATCCATACCACATGTGTGGCACACTCAGGAACATTGACCCGTTGAGCTTATAGAAATAAGAAACCATAAACCTTTCCAATATGCATTGCCTGGTTGCCAGGCTCAGCAGAAAATATCAATCTGGGCTGTCAACACATCGGCACCTTCGGCAAATTACGGGAACTCCCAGAACATTGCAACGATTAAAGACACACTAAAAAAATAGTACAGGAGAAAAGTGCGCTGAGCGATCCACCTCTTTAGTAAGCCATGCTCCAGAAGAAGGTCCTCTTTTGGCTGACAATCAGCGAGAAGAAACTGTCCAAGGCGTTGTTGTTTCCTTGCGGACTTGCGGTGAACGAGGAGATATACTGTATGAAGAGTCTCCTGGAAGTTGCCGCCTTTATCAAGAAGTCGAAGGAAGATGTGGCTAACGGATAACTGGTGGAGGTGTACGGGTGAAGCTAAACGTTTTACCGAAGGCCGAAGACCCGAAGAGGATCTATTACAATAATTTCGTGTCCAACACGACGGAGCAGTTGATCACTTAGGTCACGAAAGAGTTGAAGAACATGCTGACATCTATCTATTCATCAGTCATGGCTAAGGTTCTGGCCAACTAATATTGTCCAGGACAGCCGCTTTAATTTGTAAGAGCTACGAGAGCTTCTTCTTGAAGTTTTAGTTACGAAACCAGAGATAGTTTTGAAATCTATTTTGCATTTCAATTATTCAACACGATAAACATATTTAGTTTTATAATTCTAAGCCACATGTGACTGAATCAAGATTTGTTTTAGCCATTTACAACAGTTGACACTCAGCGATTAGTTCCCGGATTAGTTCCCGATCATGCCGCCGAAAAAGCGCTGCAGTCTATCTTTGCCACGTAAAGCGCTAGAGTATTGTCGTCTTGGGAAAATTTTCTCAGTATGTCATTTGTCGTCTTGTGAGATTATCACATTAGTTCACGCAGATATCTCGGATTGGCAAAGATCCGTTGCAGTGCCATATTTGCTGTACGATATGGAACTATTGTGATATTTCAATGTCTTCATTTTACATTCTCAACCACTCAACCACTCAACCGCTCAAGACGGAAAATCTCTAGAGCCTCATTTGGCAAAAAATAGACTGCAGCACCATCTCTGCGGCAAAAATTAGAACTAATCTGATAATGGATGTAGAAAAAAGTTTATCCATCTTATATATAATCGCTTTACAGTAGACATTTTTGGCGAATTTTCGTTCTTTTGTTATTATTTATCATTCGCGCAATGTCTTACATTGCAGTCAAGGTGGCAAATCCGTTCCTGCCTTGACCTACCCCGCATGGGGATGTGTAGTAAAAGTGTGTGTGTTTGCTTCGAAATACTGCCTAATAAAAGTCCTACGCTCAAATTCAAAACTACTTCTATTCAATTTTCAAAACCTGCCGAGCTCTATTGGACCTACCGACACTTTTTCTTCACATCTTTGGTTCTAGCAGAAGTTGCTGTCCACTGCTAAAAGGATATTTCGAATTTTCAATCATTGTAATTGATTACGTGCTTCATGCAACAACAAAAATCATGAGTTATTGGCAAAAAAGTAAATGTGAAGTTGACATAGTTTCCTTTGAGAATGACTCTTGCATGACCATTGCTGCTTTGTCAATATCTTCATGCTTGGTCGAAATTTAGTAGCATCCTGAAGTGTTCTCTTGGAGTATCCGGGTTGTCACGGAATAGTCAATATGGTCATTCGTCCATTGAATGACTAGATGTAGATCATTTACAAAAAAATGAAGTTGAAAGGTTCTTCTGAGCCTCTGGATTGCCTCGGAATGGTCAATATAGTCGTTGGGTCATTTCTAGGCTAGAAGTAGACTACTCATAAAAAATAATGAAATTTGAAGTCTGTTTTTGTCCCCACCTAAAGAGCTCATCCGGAGCATTCGGGTTGTTTCAGAATGGCCAATATGGTCATTGATCCATTTCAGGACTAGAAGTAGACTACTCAATGAAAATTATGAAATTTGAGCCGTCGAAAAGCATGACTCGGTGAAAATCTGTATTTGTCCCCTCCAAAATTCTCATCCGGATTGTCCCGATATGGCCAATATATTCATTTGGCCATTTCTAGGGTGGAAGTAGACTACTTATAAAAAATCACGAAGTTTGAGCCTTCGAACGGCATATTTCAGCGAAAACCTGTATTTGTCACCTTCTAAAGGGTTCCTTCGCGGCATTCAGATTGTCTCGGAATGGCCAATGTGGCCATTGGTCCATTTCAAGGTTAGAAGTAAACTATTCATGAAAAATCACGGAAAAGCATGTTCCGATGACAATTTGTATCTGTCCCTGCCTCACGGATTGTGGCAAAACATGCCTTCTTCCAGCAATCAGGTCAAGGAGGGCAGTACACTAAGGTTTTTTTTTGCACGGTTTTTTTTTACACGAGTTGTTTTCGGCGATAACTCCTGAACGGAACAACTTATCAACCTAATTCAACTCACATTTTACGTTTTGGGCCAAAAGTAATCAATTCAATGCAAGTTTTTCAAAATATTCACAATATTTGGTGTAAATACTCAAAATTTAAAAAACTTTATTTGGACCATTTCATGGCAAGGTAACGTATACAAAAAAAAATCGAAGCAATAATAAATGTTAAAGCATGTGAATTTATCAACTCTATTTAGTCTTTTTCTACACGGTTCCATACTAAAAGTGGAACGTATCCCCCGTGCAAAAAAAAACCTTTGTGTACTCATCAGAAACTGGAAATCGTGACTCTAATAAGCATTTTGGATGCAAGGACTTTAAATTTGGCCTTAGAAAGTTTCAAAAATGTGAGTTTGAAATCCGGGTCAATATGACCCAAAACATCTGATTCGTAACATTGTTTTAACAGCCCTTCAGAAATGTCAAAAAAATTGGGTTCGATGCAGAACCGTAGCTTCCTAAGATTTAGGTAAAATCAAGAAAATTAAAACGTCTAGATGCGTATTTAAGAAAGTTATGGCATTTTAAAAATCTATTTTGAGTCATATTAACCCTAACACCTAAAGAAGGTTGGAAAAAGCAATATCACTAAAAATCTTCAAATTTGATAATTAGAAGTTATTCAATTTTGATCGTGAAATTGGCAATTTATAACACTGTGTCATTGAATAATTTAATTGTAAATAATTTTCCAGCTATTTTCTGGTGCCCTTATTTTAGCCGTGGGTAGGTGCATTAAGTTCATTTATCAATACCGAAAAATTCACATTTTTTTGCGCTTGATCAAGATATTGGTGATGATCAACTAAATTCTTCCAACTATCTGAAAAATATTACACACATTTTTTTCACTTCGAAAAAAAACTTCAAAATGCTTAATCTTCTGTCAATTTACTCTGTTTATAAAAAAATATTACCCATATATAAAACTGGTGATTTATTTTTGCAGATTTGATTTATTGCCAAACTATGATTATGATTTACTGAAACACTTATACTTCTTACAGATTTTATTTAGCTTGTTTAGAAATATTGAGAAAACTTGATCAACAGAAAGATTTCAGCTAAATATATTTCGAGTAATTCAGTAAATACACCTATTCGTTCTGTTTATGTAATGTGACGTTCCTAATTGGACCTTTTTCAAAGTTACATCCCAAGTAACAATTTTAGTTTTATTCCAGCTTTATAGCACTCCCGGCGTTGTTGATAAAACTTCATTCAAAACTGTTTTGTCCTCATACTCCTCCTCTTCGCATCTTTAAAGCCGAAATGTGTACAAAGTGGCCCAATCTATAGACAGTTGTGAAAACAAATTAATAAAACCTTTATTACACCATAAATATTTAATAAAACCTATTGGCTGCCATCAAAATCAGCATAGGGCCAAATGGCCACCGCTGTCAAACTTAACGGTGATATCGTGGTTGTTTTTTGTTGTACTGTTTTGTTAGATTCTCTGCTCTTGTGATTCATTTAGCAGTGAATAATATCCAAGAAAAGTTTTAATGTTGTGGTAAATCTCGTTTGATAACAAAATGATCAAATCAAATTGAGTTTTTTGTTATAGCGTATCATGCTCAACTGGAATCATATGCTGCATTTAATTTAATGATGAATATTGGCGCGATTAGAGCCGAAAATAAATGCGCCTCGAAAATTATGCCAGTTGACAACAGCAAAAACAAAATTGAAACAAAGATATTCGATAAATCAATAATGAATTTTCTGAAAATTGATGGATTTCAATAAGATTACCTCAATGAATGCCGAAATTGGTCTCTGATCTACAGTTTAATTCCATTTAATTTAAATTTGGTGTATTTCCACATTTCAATGATTATATTTCAATATGGTGATTGGAAGAAATCACAGTTTTGCCAAAACGCCAATTTATCTTCGCAATGACTACTCTCAAATTATTTGGTTATTTGGTGACTTCCCTCAATGCCAATTTGCCGTTAATGCATTTACTGCAAAATGGTTTTAAAATGCATTTTCAACTCACCATAATAAGATAATTTGAATGAGTCCCAAAATGGCATTTCAAAACAGCATTTTACGAGTTCATAAAAGCAACATAAAACCCTTGATAGAAGTAAAAGGAATTTTAGAAGACAAGATCGTTGTAAAGAAGCTGTGTAAGGTTCTCATAAACCTGACTTAAATTTGAAACCTATTGGCACCTATTGGCACCATAGTAAAACCAAATTGATTTCTAGTGGCTCATAAAACTTCAATAAAACTTAATAAAGCTTGAATGGTTTTGGCAATGTTACTTGGGATCTGCCTTCTTCATTCTTTATCATTTCAAGCTTATTGCTTCCATAATTCGTTTATTACTTGCTTTGAACTTAGTGTTCTAAATATGCACTTCCACAGTTATTAATTGAGAGCTTTCGATGCCAGGTACCATTTTTGCATTAGTATGATTGTGTGGCAAGTACAATCATACCCTATGCCCAGGAGTCCCAGGAAAATTTCCTAGACCAGACCGGGAATGAAACCCAGCCTTCCCCAGCATGGTGTTGATTTGTAGCTGCGCCTTTACTGATCATGAGCTAGGGGAGGACCCGGAGGAACAAAATATCCACTTGAAGAATGCATGCGAAGCGATAATAACTGGAGGAAAATGCAATAGAAAACATTCAATTCATTTTCGTCGAGAGCTTCACTCTACTAGTTACTATCCCAAGTAACAAATTCAAATTTAAGGCACACTTGAAGAAGTTTTCAAGACCATTTGATAAAACCACCCATAAAACGAGTCATTCTACACAACATCGATAAA
>JASCZW010010612.1:0-35826 GCA_034211315.2 Aedes japonicus | reverse complement strand
CAAAGTTTGAATGGTGTCTTTGCTAAAACGCTCGAAAGCAGGTTTCTGAAGGTAAGCTGCCGTCACGACAGCTTCTCCTTAATACAACTTTTTCAGACCAGCATCAGCTAACATACAGATCGCCATTTCCTGAAGTGACCATTCTGCATCCAGTTCCGGCACATACAGTACGTTTTTCAATGTCACTTCGACCCACTCACTATGTCCGTTCTCACCGAACACGACACCATTACCGATACAAACGCACACTTTCGTTTTGTTACCGTCGGCAAGCGTAACCCCCGAGTTGTCACTAGCGTTCAATGACTTAAAAAACGACCGATCACTCGTCATGTGACGCGTAGCATCACTTGCAATTACCCAACAGTCCGGACCCCACACCAGCCATAAAACAAACGGATCCACCCGAAGCACCTGCGTCGTGTGCCTGTTTGGCTAAAGTGGCTTTAGGATTACCACCTCTGTAATTATCATCCTTCCGAAGCTGCTGTTTCTTCTCATCTTCATAAGCTTTTTCTTCGACTGTAGCCTCTTGCAGTGCGTCCGGAAATGACCGGGTTGTTAACACACTTTCTCTCTTCTGCTTTCATCTGTATCGAGCTTCATCGTGTTAAAATCGTTCGACAAAACATCAATTTTCTGCCTGCGTTGGTTGTACTCATCCAAAAAGCGAGCTTCACCAACACAACCTTCCAATCCGCATCCACCCAGCACTACAAGCTTTGCACCAAGCTCCTATATGACGAAGAAACACTACGGAAAATCATTGCTATCTGCAATGGCTAATCCAAGTTTCGTGGAGCGGCAATCAACTTGTCAAACAACTCTTCCATCGGGTTCAAGTGCTCTTCCATGTTCCCGTTTTCAGCTTAATTTGCACAGTTGGTTCAAGTAATGCAAATGCTCTCGCAAAGCATTCCACATCCCACGAGAACTGTCCAAATTCTTGATCGAGCAAAAGGTCAAATTTCGCACGAGCTCTTCGATCGCGACTCTTCTATTGCTGGGTTTCCGGTTCCGGTCGTGCGACACTAATAAAATCCCACAAATCTTCCTTCTCAAGCAACCATTTCATACGTTGCTTCCAAAAAGTCCAATTCGTTTGGCTCAACTTGGGAAGTGACATTTTTGCACTGTCCGCCATTTCATACAAAAAAAAAAAATGCCACTGTGGGGGCGACCCCGGCGTAGATGTTAACATCCATACCTCTCACGCCAAAGTCACGAGTTCGAATCTCACCTCCGGACAAGTTACGAAAATATCCAAAAGGTATTTAAGTCACTACTAAGGGAGATTTACCAGCCCAGGGCTGAAAATCTCGATAATCAAGGAAAAAAAAATGGCCCATAATCTGTGGATAAACGACGAACCGACAGGAACACACGCGGAAAAAGACGAAAGAAGAACTTTGGATTCAGAGACACGTCACAACAGGTTACTGAACAACTTAACGTTTATTTATTCAGCCGAATCACAGGAGTTGTTTTAAGGGACTGAAGAAAATGAAAAAAGCACTTCCGTGTGCTGCCCATTGAAGTCAATATGCTTTTGTACGCGGACGACATCCTCCTCCTGGTACGAGGTGCGAAAGGGGAATGCTTGCACCGAAAACTGCAGGCCGCTGTCAAAGCGTGGGGTTTACCATATCCGCAATGAAGTCACAGACATTTTACTGCAGCCCTAATGCGCATCGAGAGCTGGTGAAAGAGGTCATCATCAATCGAACCCCCATCCTGAAGATCAACCGTCTGAGGATCCTGGGTGCTTTCAAACGTCAAACCGACGTTCAAACCGCACTGCAAAACGGTGAAGAAAGCATGCGAATCTCGACTTCGGATATTGCAGATGATGGGAGCGAAACTCCCGCGTGGCAACCGAGCAACCTTGCTGTAGGTGGGTTCGTCATTCACAGTAGTCACTGTGAAGCTGACGAACTTGTGAGCCGAGGATGACCGGATGCCCTGCAGACCCTAGCCCCAGCGTACAACAAAATGCTTCCGGAGCGTTTGTGACCAGCCCAATCTCGGTTATGGTCGAAGCTGGAACACTCCCCTTTGAATTCCTTGCAGTTCAATCTGTAGCACGAATGGCTATCCGGATTTTAGCTAAGAGCCGAACCAACAGCACCTTTCCACTGATCCGGTGAGCATCTGAACGTATACTTGATGTGACGGGTACCGAACTTTCTGCTGTCCATTTAACGAGACAGAATGATCGTATATGGCACGCACGTAAACCATCGATAGTATGGGATGTAAAGCAAAATGTACGAGCCAGTGATCCACTGGATAGAGTCCGTCCAGTCGTCTAACAGATGCTTGCGACCAGATTCCACAAGTGGTTCGAGAAGTGAAGACACCGTTGGAGCCGCATTTTGCATGACTAGCCTTGCAGATTTGTTCAGCCTTGAAAGCGTGCTGCGTTTTCTCGGCAGAGGCGTACGCCATAAAGAGAGCGATTTCGATACCGAACGTCAGGGCCGAAATGGTTATTCTTACGGATTCAGCCAGTTGTCTTCTGGCCTTAGAATCAGAAAGGTCAAGGCGTGGATTCAAGAAATCGAAGAGATTGTGCGTAACAAATTTGTTCACTTCGGTTGGATTCCAAGATATTCTGGGAGCAACGGCGAAGATACACTGTGAGCAGTGAAACAAGCGATAAGACGCCTATGGGACCAACAGTGGTACGAAGCAAGAGACGCAAAATTGAGGGAAGTAAGGTAGGATACGCACAGGTGGATGGACCTGGCCAACCCAGCCGACCAACGTGCGCAAACGCGCCTTAGGATCGGCCACACTCGGCTGATCCATTCTTTTCTTTTGAAAAAGGACACCCATGGGCACATCTGCGAATGCTGCGGAACTGAAATTAACGTGCGGCACGTTATTTTTCACTGTCAAAAGTACGTGACAGAACGCCAAGAAGCTGACATCAGCTCTACCAGCCTACAAGATGCTTCGAATAACAGCAAAGGTAATACGATGAAACTTCTGGCATTCCTGCACAAAACTGGACTGCTTAAACAACTTTAGGAAGAACGCAGAGCACTCCACGACTACGGATAATTGGGATAGATGGCAGGGGCGAGAGGTAGCCCTCCCATGCCCTGGCCACCGCCGTACACCACCGAATACTACCAATCACACGAAAGCGTGAACTACACAAAGCCTTTCCCCAGTGCCGGCTGTTGCCGGTAGATCTGGAAACAATGTGTAGTAGTTGGTGTCTCACAGATACTGTCTCGGTCACAGCCAAGCCATCAGATACTGTCTCGGTCACAGCCAAGCCACAGCGGTAGCCTCAGACGATATGACAACAGTTGAAACCACTCCTCCACCCGGAGGAAATAACCGTCCAGAACTCGCTCCAGCTCGTGGCACCGGATTAGTCACTACATATCCATCGATGATATTGACGAAGAAGTAGAAACGAAGTGAGGTCATGAAGAGAAATTAGAAAAAGAAGAAAATGACAAATAATAAAAGAAGAAATGAGAAATTAACAACTACTCTTTATATCTAAACTCAGCATTTCCGACACGAATCCACACGGATGTGTAAAGTGTCGTAAATAAATAAACAAACAAACAAACTACCAATAATATCCACTCTAAAGCTCATTGAGAGTTACCCTTCTAAGGTGTATATAAAGTAAAAGGTTGTTATTGGTAATCTCTCACATAGGCTTCGTAGTTGAGTGGTTATTCATCGTAGATCTGGATTTTTGCCTCGTTCTTTTCTAAAAATTATCGCGAATCGATCGCTATATATATTGTTGACCTTGTCCGCTGAAGAACAATGAATTATTCTTGAGGTGATCCAAAAATAATAGCTGTTGCTTTTTTTGCCAGAGCTTGTTGACAATCACTCTATTCCGATCATGTTTCACTTTTTGGTCCCGCAGTGGTTTTCTGGAAAATCAGAAAATCGAAAAGCAACAGTTTCTACGGACACGCGTCAAAACACTTGAAAGAATGGTTTGACGGTAATGACAGCGCTTCACTTTGACCGGTGTAAGGGTCTTACCGAGCGTTTTGAACGAACGCTTACTAAAACAGTTCAGACGCACACACACTGCTTTGCTCACCGCTATAACTGTGCTTAACGCCTCGCGTTACTATGCCATCGCAAATAGCGTGGACACGTAGCATTCTAGACGTTTATAATTATCAGAAAAAAAAACTGGATCCTCAAATTCGCTCGAAAAGTTTGTCCAGATTCTGTGCCGGCACGGATGATTCCTCGCGAAAACACGAATTCGATAGATGAGATTAGCCAACCCTTTTCAATGGTAGAGTTCTCTCTCGCACTCCTTTCGTGTGGCAATACGGCTCCAGGGGCTGATAGTTCAACTTGCTTAAGAACCTCCCAGACGTCGCGAAGAGGCGCATGTTGAACTTGTTTAATCAGTTTCTGGAACTCAACATTGTACCGGATGATTGGAGACGGGTGAGAGTTATTGCCATTCAAAAACCTGGTAAGCCCGCGTCCGACCACAACTCCTATCGACCCATCGCGATGTTATCTTGTATTCGAAAGTTGTTGGAGAAAATGATCCTTTTCCGTCTGGACAAATGGGTTGAGACGAACAACCTACTTTCAGATACTCAATATGGTTTCCGTAGGGACAAGGGAACGAACAACTGTCTCGCGTTGCTTTCCACAGATATTCAGTTAGCCTTTGCTGAAAAAGCGCAAATGGCTTCTGTATTCTTGGATATAAAGCGGACTTTTGATTCAGTATCTGTTGAAGTTCTTTCAGATAAACTCCACGCTTGTGGCTTTTCACCATTAATGAATAATTTTTTGTACAACTTGCTGTCAGAGAAACATATGAGCTTTTCTCATGGAACCTCTACAGCTTCACGATTTAGCTACATGGGTCTCCCCCAGGGATCATGTTTAAGCCCCCTTTTGTATAATTTCTATGTCAAAGACATTGACGGTTGTCTAGGTGACAACTGAACGTTGAGACTACTTGCAGATGACGGCGTAGTGTCTGTCACGGGACCCAATGGGGTCGATCTGCAAGGACCCTTACAGGATACCTTAGACAATTTGTCTACTTGGGCTCTAGAGCTAGGTATCGAATTCTCTACGGAGAAAACTGAGTTGGTAGTTTTTTCTAGGAAGCATAACCCTGCACAACCGAAGCTTCAAATTTGGGGTAAGCCGATAACTCACTCTATGTCCTTTAAATATCTTGGGGTCTGGTTCGATTCAAAGTGCACCTGGAGATCCCATATTGAGTATCTGAAGCGAAAGTGCCAGCCAAGGATCAACTTTCTCTGCACAATTACCGGGACCTGGTGAGGAGCTCATCCACAAGATCTTCTAACGTTGTACCGGCCAACGATTTTGTCGGTTATGGAATACGGTAGTTTTTGTTTTCAGTCAGCGGCTCGGTCGCACTTCATTAAATTGGAACGTATTCAGTATCGGTGTCTTCGTATCGCGTTAGGCTGCATGCACTCCTTGCAAGCTCCTTGAGTTGAATCCTCAAACCCGCTTTATGACCTTGTACCATTTGTACATAACACAGGATGTCAGCCCTTCGCCGAACATTTCCAATCGTGTTTGCTTCTCCGATTTTGACAATTCGGTTCATTTTGATTTATCCATGAAGCAGGAGCTTCATGGAATCCCAGAGCATCATCGTCCTATGATTCCTCCTGTGATATTTGCTGCAAAGTTTGGCCAAGTTGATTCCACTAAATCGTTCTTCGCTGACGGATCATTGATAGAGGAGTCAGCAGGCTTTGGAATATTTAATGAAATTTATAGCGCCAATCGTAAACTTCATGCTTCTTGTTCCGTATATGTCGCTGAATTAGCGGCAATACACTTTACGCTAGAAATTGTTGCCTCGTTAACACCGGATCAGTACTTCATTTTCACGGATAGTCTCAGTTCTATAGAGGCTATTCGCTCCTTGAGGCCGGTAAAGCACTCCTCGTATTTTCTCATGAAAATACAGGAGCTTCTAAGTGCTTTATCTTCGCGTTATATTATCATTTGTATGGGTCCCTTCTCATTGTTCAATTCCGGGCAATGAGAAAGCGGACTCGCTTGCAAAGGTGGGCGCTATGGAAGGCGATATTTGTGATCGACAAATCGCCTTCAACGAATTTTTTCCTATTTTTCGTCAACAGTCACTCGTCAGCTGGCAGTTTTTTTTTTTTTTGGGACTTTAACCGTATGGTCATTCGTCCCATATCAGCTGGCAGTATAAATGGAGTAAAGGAGATTTGGGGCGATGGCAACATTCTATCATCCCAAAGGTGTCGAAGAAATCTTGGTTCAGCGGGATGGATGAGGGTCGAGACTTCATTCGTGTCATGTCTCGCCTCATGTCCAATCATTATTCTTTGAGCGCTCATTTATACCGGGTTGGGCTGAGCGACAGCAATCTCTGTGAATGTGGACAAGGCTATCAGGACGCAGATCACGTTATTTGGTCTTGTGCTGAGCATCGTGGTTTCAGATCGAGGCTTTAAGATTCCCTTCGGGCTCGAGGTAGACAACCCAATGTACCAGTTCGAGACATTTTGGCTGTACGTGATTTGGAGTACATGAAACTCATTTATGGGTTTTTGACTAACATTACCCATAGATTGTAGTTAGTTTAACCTGTATGTTTACTTTACGTTTTTTTTATTTGTGTATGTGTGTGTGTTTTTTCTTTTCTTTTTCAAAAAATGTTCAAGTCAAAAGAAAACCATAAAGTGTATAGTTATAAGTGTTTAGATAAATTAGAATTTAAATTTAATATGTTATGTAAACCATACATTAAATTTCCACCCTCTTTCCCATCCGTAATTTGTTGTCCCTATTAACCTCGAGACGGCCGCGAGTAATCGGCTCTTCCCTCCTAACTTTAGTTTTAAGATAAATGATGTATTAAAGTATGCAAATTTGGCTCTGTAAAGTTAATTCGATTGAGCCTGTACAAATAAATAATTATTAAAAAAAATAAAATTATCAAAAAAGAAAAATTCAAAACAATATAATTTCAACCCGTTCCCGAATGACATGCCATGCGTTTCCACGGCCTACTACGTTTGACGTAAAGTAAATGCCATAGCTTCATCTTCAAGAATTCTGTTCAAATACCTGGATGGATCCGTTTTCGAGGGTTTGATTTCCCTACAAAGTTTCAAAGTCGGAATAGACTCGTTTTGGGATATGAATATTATTTAATGCGAGCAGCGTGCATGAATAATTTATCAAGCTCTAATGAAAGAAAATTGCATATACATACATTTAGCTCATTTCCAGAGCCTTTCTTATCCTTGCCTCCACACGTGTATGTGTGTCTTATGGTAAAGTAAAGAAAGACCACATGCTAACAACACGGACGATGCGAACGATACTAAACCGGGATGGCAGCCAGCCTGCCAGCGGCAAAATAGCACTCGAATATGAGGCAGAATCGAACAGACATTAATTATAAACTTGTATTGAAGGAAGGTACTGATGCGAAGCTGGAACGGTGGGTAGTTGGAACATGATGCTTAAAGCGTTCCCCAATCGAAGATTTTTCCTTTTCCCTGCTGCTTTTTACTTGAGGCACTGCGAACAAATTTATCACCGTTTGTCTGCTTCATCAACAGCTGAATCCACATCTCGATGGCATCGGCTGCCGTGAAGAGAAAAGTTACGAATTTCATCACCAATTTAACACCATTGATAAATAATTCAATAGAACATCGATCTTTTCGTCCAGGCCGTTCTTCCTGAGACAAGACACCTCTTTCTTTTCATTTGTCGTCGCATCCTGGTGTCAAATCCTGAACACCTACTGACCGAGCTCATTAATATTTAGATTTATTCATCTTCCATCAGACGATTGTTGCCCAGGGTTATAGAGTTATCCGTTTTCATGAATAAAAGATTCGCACATTTGAGTTTCTTAGCACTCAACTTTCACAGCGTCTTGCTCGTTATCAGCTAGGAAAATTCTGGAGACTTTCTTAGTTAAAACTAGTGTGAAAATGTACCTCGTGTACATCCGCTTGTGCTGAGTCAAATGATTTCGGATGCTGGAGGACAAAGTTTCTTTAGAGATCAATGAGTATAGCACATAACAGTCAGTTACTTTATAACCTGTAGGATAGGCAATGAAGGCCTTTAATTTGTTCTGTCAATTCATTAATTTTTCAAACATCAAACGTAGAATGTTGAAGGAGTTGAAATTTGTTATACTTTTTACAAGTTATTTTCATCACAGGCGATGGGCAAACGTTTCAGAGTACAAGATTCAATCGATTAACGTTTAATAGGAAGAAACTGCACTTCATCGCTTTCGATTCGACTCAATATCTTCGATAGTTATAAAATAGGTATAGACTGTTCCGAAAAATACATATACACTTTTTTTTTCTTAAATCAAAAAAATATACTGTGATTTTCGATTATTTATTCTCAAGCATAGTAAATAACATTTTTCTTTAGGGTAGGCGAGTTCTCTCTAAGTTTCTGCACAGTGCTTTCTCTTACCATTTTCACCACTTTCGGCCAATCTTTCTGAAATTTTTCAACACTAACCACTGATTTTATGTGTTTTCCCATTCGTTTTCGTCAAAGCTCAGAAAGTTTTGATAGGGAGTACTTCCAGTAGTTTGTCGTTCATCTTTTGAGCCCTCGGTTTCACAAATTCAGCATGTGGATCACTTTAGCTGCTTCTGCTTCCGACGAGTCTGCAGGCTCATTCTCTCCATGGCACGCATAAAATTAGTCACTGAAGTACTTAGCTTCCTTGCCACATGTCGGACTGATGCTGAAGGACGACGCTTGAAACAGTCCCTTACCTTTCTGTTGATTGTAGAGTCAGCGAAATCGGGCTTTCTACCCCGTCTCGGGGAATATACGAAAGAGTACTGTTGTTGATACTTAGGATACTACTTAATGCGGTTTGAACTGCTTCGACGCTCACACCTTCTTCCTTAGCCAGTTTTCTGATCGAAAGATCACTGACGGCGCACAGTTTGTGCAGAAAGGCCACGCATTTTCAAACTTCCGTGAAAAAAATTGAAAACATTACGTCATCAGTTCAATTTGGACGTAAACAACAGGAGTGGTCGATTATATTTTTTACTGTAACTCGAAGAGTAATTCATTATAAACAATGATCAACGAGCTTTAAGTTTGAAGGATGAACTTAATAAGTTGTTCGCTGTTCTGAACCACAAAAGGTCTTATTTTTTAATGACGAAAATCTATGATGAGTTTCGATGTAATCAAATATTCTATATTCACAATAGGACAAATGGGACAATAGGACAATAGGAAAAAAATAAACTGTAACGAATAGAGTATTCAGAAAAAGATTTTTGTTCTTATGTGAGGAACGGTACGTCTTACCTATCCAGATCATCTAACACTCGTTCATGTAAAAAGTCCATTTTACATTGTCTATTGTTTCAAAGCGACAACGGTGAGCTGTTTGCACAATTTTGAGGCAACAACGGCATGGTCATCGGGGACTCGTTCTTTCTCCATCGATCAGTTCACAAAGTTACGTGGGTTTCCCGTGATGGACACACAGAAAATCAAATCGACCACATCTGCGTCAGCCTAAAATGGAGACGGAGCCTTCTTGATATCGGAAATAAACGCAATGCCGATATCGAATCTGACCAGCACTTTCAAATCGGCGAGATCTCCAGCGACGGGGGAAAGGCTCGGACGGCGATTCAACACACGTCGACTAGAAGAACCAGCTCAGACTCAAGCAGCAGATGTTCCGGAAGGTGGCAACGAGGAAGAACAATGGACGGCCATCAAGAATGCCTTTATCGAGACAAGTGTAAGTAAGCTGGGTGAGCTGTGCACACAGCACAAAAAGCGGATTTCCGACGAACCCTAGAGGAAGATTGAGGAGCGTAGCGAAGCTGAAGCTGCGATAAAGCGGGCAAAAATCAGATGAGCCAATTACGAGTCCCGTCAACGGTACTCGGCTTTAGAGAAGGAAGTAAAACGCTGCTGCCGACGGAACAAGCAAGCGTGGGTGAACTCCCTGGCCAAAGAAGGGGAGAAAGCCGCAAACATTGGCGATATCCGCTTGCTTTACGATATCTCACGACGCCTGAGTGGAGCAAAGATCGGCCACTGATGCGGCGCATCATTCGCGTCAGCTCCGAAGCCCCATGATTGCAGTAGATCGAAGCAGCTATGTTGCATCAATTATTCTGTAATATCTGGGACACCGCGATATTTCCGGCCAAACGGGGATCTAACTGTGTGCCACAATTAGCGAGGCATCATGTTACTGTGTATTGTTCTTAAAGTCCTGTGCAAACGGAATTCAGGAAGAGATCGATGCGACTCTCCGGCGGCAGCAGGTGGCGAAATTCCTTGCCGGAAGATCTGGTGTGGACCATATTGTCACGCTCCGAATCATTCTGAAGCAGGTCAATGAATTACAATTGTTCCTCTACTTGGTAAGGAGTCTCGGATAAAATCGTCAACCTCATCGAAGCGCAGTACGAGGATTTTACATGCAAAGTCCTGCATGACGGGGCATTGCCCGACCCCATACGGGTAGTCGCCGGTGTGAGATAAGGATGTATATTATCACCGCTACTCTTCCTCACCGTAATCGACGAAATCATGGAAGATACTATTGAACATGTACCAAACCATGGGCTGCTTCGGCAGCTTATCACTATGGAGCACCTCAACGACTTCGATTTGGCTGATGACGTTGCTTTGTTAGAGCAACGGGGCTCTGATATGCAGAGCAAGCTCAACGACCTCGCTGAAAGCTCCTCTGCGGTGAGTCTCACCATCAACGTCAACAAGACTGAATCGTTGAAGGTCAACACGGATAATCCTTCCAATTTAACGGTAGTGGGGTAAGTAGTGGATAAAGTCAATAGCTTCCAATATCTTGACAGCCAGATAGCGTCAGGCGGTGAGCGATATAGGTGCATGAATCAAGAAGGCTAGGGCTGATTTTGCGAGCTTAAGAAATATATGTAGATCCAACCAGATAAGTCAACGCACAAAAATTAAAATTTTCAGCTGAAATGTGAAATCTCTGCTGTTAAACGACAGCGAGAGGGTACGTATCGACGGAAAATACTAAAAAGCTGCAGGTATTCATCAACCGAGGCCTGCGGTATGTAATTCGTGTATGGTGGCCTCACAATTGGATATTAAATGTTGAGCTCCATCGTCGATGCCAACAAAAACCGATATCATTGGAAATTCGAGAACGAACGTGGAGGTGGGTCGGCCACACACTACGTAGGAGCGGAAACGAAATCTGTAAACAAGCAGTGGAATGGAACCCAGCAGGACATCTCAGCAAAGACAGGGTCGTAACCTCAATAAGGAAATAAAGGAACTCGATCGAAATCTTACCTGGGCCCAGGTCAAGGCTACGGCGAGCATGTCTTTCACGTTGGCCCTATGCAACCCTAGGAGTGGACAGGAAACATAAGTAAGAATGTAGGTATTGTTTCAAAATTTTGTGTGTTGATCGTTTTATGTTTGTATGACATCTGTGAGGTTCTGCAGCCTTGTATTTCAGTGACACAAACGAGTTTCGATTAACAGCTTATGCGGTATTTTTCTATAATTTAGTTTTAGA
The DNA here is from genome assembly GCA_034211315.2 of Aedes japonicus. NCBI lineage: Eukaryota > Metazoa > Arthropoda > Insecta > Diptera > Culicidae > Aedes > Aedes japonicus. The sequence goes on along the minus strand of JASCZW010010612.1, from coordinate 24,230 downwards.
AAAATAAATTTAGGTTCAGATTTGTCATAAACCAGGGACCGAAACAACCATATACATCTATTTGTTTTTAAAGATTGGACTCGGAAAAAATGCGACACTTTACATCTTATCGCGATCTGTCAAGTAGTTTTCAAGATGCATTCGAAACAAGAAGAGCTACGCCAGCAAATTTTGGGCGCGGTGATCGATAATCCTGGTCAGTCGCACAGATGGATCGGCAAAAGGCTTCAAATCCACCATTCCACCGTGTCGCGCATTGTTAAGATGTTCCAGGAGACGAAGACTATCGAGCGGCGCGCTGAAAGCGGCCGAAAAACGAAAACGGAATACCCAGAGAAGGCGCGGAAGATAAGGCAGTACTTTAAGAATAACCCGAACCTTTTCACCCAAGACGTGACCAAAAAGGTCAATTCGTCGAAGTGGTTCGTCCTGGGCTGGGCTACGTGTTTTTAAGGTCAGCAAGGTGCCAAACCGGACTGACAAGCAAAACACGGTGGCCAAATTGCGTGCGCGGAAGCTGTACCGTGAGCGGCTAGACTAGCCAGGCAGTCTCGTCATGGACGACGAGACATATATCAAGGCGGACACCAAACAAATCCCCGGCCTCGAATTTTTTGTCGGTACGTCCCGCATGGAGGTTCCGGAAAAGTTCCGGAAGAAAAAGATGGACAAATTCGCGAAGAAGTACCTGTTGGGCCAGGCGATCTGCGTGTGCGGACGGTACAGCAAGCCGTTCGTTACAACCGGCACCATAAACGGGAAGATTTATCGAGAGGAATGCTTGCTGCCCTTCCTGCGCTCTCACCGTGGTCCCACGCTGTTCTGGCCAGATCTCGATTCGTGCCATTACACCAAGCCTGTAATGGATTGGTACGAAACTCAGGGCGTTAACGTGGTCCCAAAGGAGGCGAACCCGCCAAATACACCAGAACTTCGTCCGATCGAAAAGTTTTGGGCGATGATGAAGAAGAAGTTGAAGAAAAGCGGAAAAACAATCAAAACCGATAAAGCTTTGAAGAAAAACTGGGAGAAATTGTGTAAGGAAGATGGACAAAGCCTCGCCAAGATCACATTAGCAGTGTTATGAGAAATGTACGAGCATTCAGCTTGGGGGATTTTCAATAAATAAATTATGCCAAAACATAACTAATTTATAGCTTATATTTTTAATCCCTAAAAATTTGAGAAGTATCCGATTTAAAATGAATTTTTGGTGATCAATTTTGTGTGTCTAATGTGTGGTGATCAATTTTGTGTGTATAATTTTTTCCGAGTCTAGTCTGTATGTCCATCCCGCACTTAATATTGGTGTGCAAATTGGTTGTCTTCTTTTTGTAACATTACGTTCAATTACAAAAAATCCCAAACTCTCGTACGTTGATCCTTTGTTATCCAGTAGGATATGTATCGTACAAATCAAAATCCTAGTGATTCTCTTTCCCGCGTGACCTCAAACCAACAGAGCACATTTTTAAGGTATGCTTTGATTTATCTTAACTATGCTTGCTATTTGCTTTAATTAGCCCCGACTGCACCCGTGATAAATAAGGTTCATTTCTTTCATCTTCATTATTAGAAACAACAACAAAGCAAATACGGACATTGTCAGGAATCCAGCGTCTGCTAACTTATGCCCATTCTCGGAAAACTCGTTTTTTCCCTACTTTGTTCGAATGAATCAAGCCAACCCAACCGGTTTGAAAATACCACCCTACATTTTTAATTAAGTAAATTTAATTAAGTTTTATTCAACTCATCTGCACCAACCTTAAGCCTCCGTCTGGGCTTCGGGTTGACGCGAGTTATTCGAAAATCAAACGTGTATTTCCTCCGTGGCACTATAAAGAAAAGCTATGGCGAACACCTTAAACAGAATGGAAGACAAAAATGCGAAGAAAGCACATTCATTCAAAGCAAGCGCTCATAAAACTTTTTTTTACCTCTGTTATCTGCGTTTCGTGATGGTATGAAATTTGGAAATTGAAAAATTAGCTTACGAATGGGATTACTGAATGGCAATAAGAGCTTCTCCCTTGACTTTCCCTTACAATTTGTGTACTTCTTCGTTGTGATGGTGATGAACGATGATCAAAAATTGTTTTGCCTATAACATGTCGTCATGATTCTGAGCGGTAGGTACTTCGTCGAAAGGATTAACTCCGGGTGATCCACAAGTGTTGAGAGCTGAACTGCTTCTGCTGAGTTCAAGTGTTTTCTGTGAAACATAATCCGTTTGTCATGTTTAGAAATAGCATGAAGGTTTGATTTTATAAACAATCTTGAGACCACAGACCAATAAATATAAGTAGGGAGGAGCACTGCTTCGGCAGTAGACGAATACCCGTCAATCACCGTAATTTTTCAGCTGTTTTAAACCAAACGACTTGATAATTTGTACATGAATAATAGGGTTCCATTCAAAAGCGACTTTTAGAATTTCAAAAAAGAGAAGTGCTCAAAAACGTTGTCACCTCGAACACAGTTCCCATTCAAAATTTGAGCTCAATAGAACTTCGTTAAGTGGACCCCCAAAAGCGGTTAAATTTTGACTTTTCTGACCCACGAAAATCAAAACAAGACAAATAATATCATTTGACATTTCCGAAATTGATTTTTTTTTTTTAAGAATAATCGACTTTCTGGGACTTCACTAATTTTCGAGGTGGGGAGTGAATTGAATTTGGTTTGAATGGTTTTAATCAAACTGCTGAGATGGTCAGGACAATAAAGGGTGATACGGTCAAAATTTGGTCAAGGGAAAACGCGTGTTAATCGGCGAAATCGTTTATTTAAAAAATCAAATTAAATTTCTTTTACAAGTTCAATTAGTATAAAATTCAGGAAAAATATTCAGTTAGGCTTCCGCTTTTCCAAATCCGAATTGCCGGGCCTTACGCTTGACCCCTGCCATCAGATTTTGTACAGCCACCTTGTCCACCTTCTTCGCCGCAGAAAGCCAGTTTGCCTTGAACTGCTGCTCGTCCTTAGCAGTTTTTTTGGTCTTCTTTAGGTTCCGCTTGACAATAGCCCAGTATTTCTCAATTGGGCGGAGCTCTGGCGTGTTGGGAGGGTTCTTATCCTTGGGAACCACCTGCACGTTGTTGGCGGCGTACCACTCCATGGCCTTTTTACCGTAATGGCAAGATGCCAAATCCGGCCAAAACAATACGGAACAACCGTGTTTCTTCAGGAAAGGCAGCAGACGTTTATTCAAACACTCTTTCACGTAAATTTCTTGGTTTACAGTCCCGGAAGCTTTGAAAATGCTGCTTTTCAATCCACAGGTACAGATGGCTTGCCAAACCAGATATTTCTTTGCGAACTTTGACAGTTTCGTGTGCTTGAAAATATCTGCTACCTTTCCCCTTCCTTTTGCCGTATAAAACTCCTGTCCCGGAAGCTGCTTGTAGTCGGCTTTCACGTAGGTTTCGTCGTCCATTACCACGCAGTCAAACTTCGTCAGCATCGTCGTGTACAGCCTCCGGGATCGCGCTATGGCCGTCGTATTTTGTTTATCATCGCGATTTGGAGTCACTACCTTCTTTTAAGTCGATAGTCCGGCTCGTTTTTTGGCTCGATGCACGGTTGTAGACGATACACCCAGCTTATTTGCGGCATCTCGGAGAGATAGGTTAGGGTTTCGCTTGAAACTACCGGCAACTCTCTTTGTCGTCTCAGCGGCTTCCGGTTTTCGATTTCCCCCCGATCCAGACTTCCTGGCTGTCGACAAACGTTCCCCAAACACTTTAATTACATTTGTAACGGTTGATTTGGCAACTTTTAGCGATTTTGCCAACTTTGCGTGCGAGTAGCTCGGATTTTCACGATGCGCGAGCAAAATTTTGATACGCTGCTCTTCTTGCTTGGACGGCATTTTGACAACTGAAGAGTGAATTCCAAAATCAAAATAGGAGCAACATTCTACACACACACACCTTCAAAATGAGGGGTGTTCAGGTTTTTTAAATGCAAAATTGAAAGAAATACGTCAAGTTGATATTGACCAAATTTTGACCGTATCGCCCTTTAGTATTGAAAAACTACAATATCATCGTTGACAACTTCTAGAATATTATATGAGATATACATTAGGGTGCTTTATTATAGAGGTTTTACATTATAAGTATATAACTTGCCTCTGGCAATCGGAATGTTTTTGTTAAGCTCCAATACAACATTAAAGCTTTAAGTGATTCCACACATAAGTGTTATTTAACATTGTATAAGATAGAGATTAATTTTTAATATTCAGGTCGATGAAATAACACAGAATTCGTTTTTACTGAATTGTTTGATATATGAAGTTTCATTAGAGTGATTTTTTTTTTTGCAATTCATTGATTTGTCAAGGCTCAAATGCGTTAGCTTTGCGGAGCCGTTATTCTATGTACATTGATATATTTCTTAATACTAATGTTAGTAGGACGGGACCGAATATTCGCGGCTTGCACGAGGTTTTTTTTTATAATCAATTATTTGTACAAGCTCAATCGAATCAACTTTACAGAGCCAAATTTTCATGTTTTTATACATCATTTATCTTAGAACTAAAGTTAGGAGGAAAGAGCCGGTTACTCGCGGCCGTCTCGAGGTTAAAAGGAATTATAAATTACGGATGGGAAAGAGGGTGGGAATTTAAAGCATGGTTTACATAACACATTAAATTCAAATTCTCAATTATCTAAACACTTATAACTATACAATTTATGGTTTTCTTTTGACTTGGACATTTTTTGGAAAAAAAAGAAACGCGCACATACACAGATAAAAAAAACTTATAGTAAACATGCAGGTTAAACTAAATACAATCTAAGGCTGATGTTAGTCAAAAACATATAAATGAGTTTCAAGTACTCCAAATCACGTACAGCCAACATATCTCGAATTAGCACATTGAGTTGTCTACCTCGAGCCCTAAGGGAATCATAAAGCTCAGATCTGACTCCTCGATGTTCAGCACAAGACCAAATAACGTGATCGGCGTCCTGATAGCCTTGTCCACATTCACAGAGATTGCTGTCGCTCAGCCCAACCCGGTATAAATGAGCGTTCAAAGAATAATGATTGGACATGAGGCGAGACATGACACGAATGAAGTCTCGACCCACATCCTTCCCCTAAACCAAGATTTCTTCGCCACCTTTGGGATGAAAGAACTCCATTTATACTGCCAGCTGACGAGTGACTGTTGACGAAAAATAGGAAAAAACTCGATGAAGGCGATTTGTCGATCATAAATATCGCCCCTTTGCAAGCGAGTCCGCTTTCTCATTGCCCAGAATTGAACAATGAGAAGGGACCCATACAAAGGTGATGATAAAATAACGCGAAGATAAAGCACTTAGAAGCTCCTGTATTTTCATGAGAAAATACGAGGAGTGCTTTACCGGCCAAGTTGCACGAGGTTGAGGAAAACAATATTTAAACATTTTGGATACTTGAAAAAGGATTGAGAACAAGGAAAGTGCGAGGAAATTGTCGTTGTTGAATATCGGTAATTGGACGTACAATAAGCACTGTAGCAAGTGCTCTGGATCTCGGAATGTAAACTAACGATTGACGGAATAACTTAAAAGAGATGCAAAAAAGGGGGCTATGTTGGAACAACGATGAGGAGGAAGACTTGGAAAATTACCAAATGCTATTGGATTTTCAAATCGATCCGTTTTAGGAAATCGTAAATTAATTTCATATATTCGAGATCGCGACAGGCCAGACCGTCTCTAATTGGTTTAGCGGGTTGTTTTCCTCGGGCCTTGAGGGAATCACATAAGTCAGATCTCGCCACATGATAGGGTGCATGACCAGACAACATGCTCGATGTCGTGATAACCGTTACCACAGACACACAGACTACTGTCTGTGAGCACAATTCGACAGAGATGCTCGTTTAAGGAACAATGATTGGGCATGAGCCTTGACATTACGCGGACAAAATCCCGGCTCATGTTCAACCCCTTGAACCAAGATTTTCTCGAAACCTGTGGGAGAATAGAATGTAGCCATCTTCCCAGACCATCAGCATTTCACTTTTGTTGCCAGTTAATGAGAACTTGCTGACGAGCAATTGTAAAAAAGATCATTGAAGTCGATTTGTCGCTCGTAAATATTGCCTTCCATAGCGCCCACCTTAGGCTTAGGCTATTCGAAAATATGAAATAATGATCAGGGGGAAGTGAGGTGATCCGTTCTATTGCGTACGATATAGCTGCAAGTTCCATAACGTATACCGAACAATTATTATGGAGCTTGTATGAAGCGCTATGTAGATCGTTGAATACACCAAATTCAGTGGACGCATTGATTATTGACCCATCTGTGTAACGTAGCGGTTGGGGCTCTGGTATTCCCTGAATTTCCTGTCTCATCGTAAGATAGAGTATCACATACGAGCAAAAAAGATCAGGAAAATCCGCTCAATTGGGATTGAACGAGGATGGTCCAATCTCTAGAGTCATGTATGAGTCATGTGTGTTCTCATTGTACAAGCTCATGAATCGTGTTTGAGGATTTCGCTCAAGCAACTTTTCAAAATTCTCGATTACCAATGGGTTCAATATCTCGCAACGGATGAGAAACCGGAACGACAATTCCGCGAAACGATCGGTTAAGGAAAGTACCCCGGCGAGTACTTCAAGGCTCATTGTATGACATACAGCCTAGCGCGATTTGAAGGCAACGGTATTGAATCCGTTGACCGCCGATTGGAACCGCCGATTGGAAACAAAAGCTACCATATTCTTAGACTGACGGGATGCTAGTTTGTTATAACCTTATCAGATCTCCTTCCAACAACTGCCGGTGATGGATCAAAGAAAATGGGTTCTTTGTTGGCACTTTTGCTTTAGATACGCAACATGCTTTCTCCAAGTGCATTGGGAATCGAACCAGACAGCTAAATACTTGAAATACATGCTACGAGGGATTGTTTTACCCTTGAGTTAAATCTGGAACTGTGCTGGAAAATGCTTCCAAGAAAAAACAACCATCTCAGTTTTCTCTGGAGAGAATTCGATACATAGCTTCATAGCCCAAGAAGACAAACTGTCTAGAGTATCCTGCAATGGAACTTGCAGGTCCGGTGCATTAAGTCCTACCACGGAGACCACGCCGTCATCTGCAAGCTGCCTTAGCGTGCAATTTTCAGCAAGACATTCATCAATGTCTTTGATATAGAAGTTGTACAGAAGGGGGCTTAAACATGAGCCCTGTGGGAGACCCATGTAGCTAACTCGTGAAGCTGCCATGCCGAGGGAAGTCAAACCGAGGAATGGAAATCGCTGGTGTATTGGTGGACGGAGTCGATCACCGACCTCCGAAAAATATGCCTCCCCACAAGACGGAGGGTGCAAAGAGCGCGGTCAGACGCCGAGAGAATCGAGCTTAGAGGGGCGCTAGTCGCCGCGAAGGCCGCACTAAAGAGGCAGATAAAGGCCAGCAAGCAAGCCTGCTTCGAGGGTCTGTGTCAGAAGGCTAATACGAATCCGTGGGGTGACGCCTATCGCGTAGTAATGGTCAAAACCAGAGGAACGGTGGCTACAACTGAGCAATCACCAGAGCTGCCGCAGGTGATCGTTGGGGGACTCTTTCCGAACCACGACCCGATTCCATGGCCTCCCGCTGCCGGAGATTTGTCCCATGACTAGCGTTCCAGTACCCCGCTGTCATAGCGACAGAAGGTTGGACGGATCAGCCGAACACCCGTGACCACGTGGGCAATGACAACGGCACAACGGGGGCCGGTAACGAGGCGACGGTGACGAACGAAGAACTAATTGCGATAGCAAAGTCGCTAAAGGTGAACAAAGCGCCGGGACGGGATGGTATTCCGAACCTAGTCATCAAGACACCTATCTTGCTGGATCCTGAAATGTTCAGGGTGGTGATGCAAAGGTGTCTTAAAAGGCGTCTTCCCGGACGCCTGGAAAAATCAAACCCTAGTGTTGCTACCAAAGACAGGGAAGCCACCAGGGGATCCATCGGCATATAGACCTATATGTCTGTTGGATGCAGTGGGTAAGGTGCTCGAGAGGCTAATCCTTAACAGACTGTCAAAATACACGGAGGGTATAGGCGGTCTGTCTAACAACCAGTTTGGCTTCCGTAAATGGAAGTCGACGGTGGAGGCCATTCTGTTCGTCACCAAGACGGCTGAGGTGGCAATCCAGCGCAAGAGGCGAGAAGTACACTACTGCACAGTGGTCACCCTTGACGTGAGAAATGCGTTCAATAGCGCCAGTTCCAGAATCGCGTACTGGTATATAACGCAGAGGTAGGCCAAAAACGTGTCCAGATCACCGCAGGTGTCCCACAAGTTTTGATCCTAGGTCCGGTGCTATGGAACACGATGAACGATGAGGTACTACAGCTTGAGTTCCCGAACGGGGTGAAAATATTCGGGTTCGCGGACGACATCACCCTGGAGATATGTGATGAATCCATTGTAGAGGTTAACGGGCTCGCATTTCATTGGCATTGTGGAGAGATGGATCAGTTCCAAGAAACTGGACGTGGAGTTAGCCCACCATAAGACTGAGGTCACGGTGATAAGTAACTGAAAACCGGACTGCAAGGTAACTGCACAATTGAATCGAAGAGGACTTTGTGGTATCTTGGTTGTAATTACGTCGCTTACGCCTGCAAGAAAGCCTCTATGGCTATATCGGCATTATCCCGCATGATGTCGAATAGCTGGGCAATGCAAGGGAGTAATCGTTAACTCCTGGCCAGTGACCCTGTCCATATTTGGGTACGGCGGGCCGGTATGGATCATCGCCTTGAGTACCAAGTGCTACACTAGTAAGCTAGAGATGAGCTGATCCTGCCAAGGCTGAAAAGCTCAATAATAAAGATATCTAATCTAATCTAAACTAATCTAGTAAGCTAGAGAGTACGCACAGGCCTAAGAGTGGTTAGGGCATACCGAACGGTTTCGCGCGACGCGGTCTGCGTCCTAGCGGCAATGATGCCAATAGGCATTGTCATAAAAAAGGACGTAGAGTGCTTCGAACAACGTGGAACAAGAGGTATTCAGAAAACCACTAGAACCACACTGTGACGCGGTTTGCATAGCAGCCTCCCAGATTGGAAGGCAGGTCGCAGTGACCACCTAACTACTAAAGCCCTAAGTAGTTAGACATAGTGGGTGCTTAATAAGCGCAATAGCCCCCTCCCCGAAGTAATATCGAATGGTGGTTCCAGGGAGGGTGCAGGATATAAGGCACGGGTGAGTTTTTAGTGGGTCGAGGAGTTGGCAACCTCATCCTCACACCCTGAGTTCTTCAAGAGCCTGGGTGCATATTTTCCCTTCCGTCAAAAAAAAATGCAACACCGCCGTTAGATCCGACATTAAGCTGTACCAGCCACTTGTACATCGTTCTTTGGCATTGTCCTACGCATTGCGGTGATGGCATTCGCTGCCTTATCCCGGGCACAGTTCACATAGCTATTGATAACACTCCTTTCGGAGCAATGACACTTTGCATCTGCTGACGAACAGTACCTCCGTTTTGTGGTGTGCAGTGCGCCCCCACACTTCTACTACCAGCCTGTTATCGACGCTACGATGTCATCAACAAAACTAACGATCACTGCGCCAACAAAATCACCCTGTTGTACATTTCGTTCCAGAGAATAGAACCTTACAAATTTTCCGTATTGATCTTCAACGTTGTCTGCCACATAACTGTCTTGTAAAGCAACACCCGGTTCTGAAAGTGTTTCTCAGCAGAGGAAGTGATACCCGTGCTGAAAAATCTCAAATATCCCGCACCCAAGCCCGCGCAACCCCTGAAAGGTCGCATAAGTTTCACAAGCCTGTTTTTTAGGGTTCTTAACCGATTGCGCAAGGATTCTTAAGCTTGGTAAATTGTGTATCCCTCTTGTGTACGTAATTCAATAAATAAAAGAAATCATATTTGTGACTGGGATTATCAGTAGTATCTCCCTGATTAGCCTTCAAAGAGGGTGTCCACAGTTAAATTGCATCACTTTCAATGAGCTGTAACATTTTGCCCTTAAAGTTGATTTCAACAAAATTTTGAGCGAAATGACCTCAGCGGATATTGTTAACACTGCGTGAGTTTCATTGTGAAATGTGTCGTAGTTTCGAAAATTGAGTTAAAGGAACAGCAAGTGTGCAACATTTTGCACACGCACCTCGACAACCTACATCTTTCGCACCGAGCCATCATAAAGATTTTGAAAATTCACCAGTCTACAGTGTCCTGTGCCAAAAAACGTTTCGGGAAACGTTTAACTACTGATCGGAAGAAGATGAGTGGTAGAAAAAGTATTCCGTACTGTGTGAGGGATCACAAGCGAGTGGTTGCTGCCTTTAAGCGCAAACCCAACTGTTCCGTTCAGGATGTCGCGAAAAAGCTGCACTTGACCAAAAGATTCGTGCAGAAAGCCAAGAGCGGGCTCCGTTAATTCAAAGTTCTGAAAGCTCCAATCGCAATGAAAAACAGAATGGGACAGCTAAAACACCTGCGCGTAAGCTGTAAACACGAATGTTAACGAAACCACGCTGCTGCATCATGGGCGATGAAACACACGTAAAGGCGGACTTTCAACAAATTCCCGGCAACCAGTATGTGACTGCGAAAGACAAGTTCGATGTTCCAGAGTTTCTCAGGAAACAGCAAGTGTCAATGTTCCCCAAGAAATTCATGATTTGGCAGGGAATTTGTTCGTGTGGTAAACGGAGCAAGCCTTTCGTGACAACTTCAACTGTAAATGGTCATGTATACATGAATGAATGCCTGGAAAAACGACTGCTTCCGTTTCTCAAAACACACAACGTTCCTACAATTTTTTGGCCAGACCCAGCCTCTTGTCACTACTCCAAGGATGTTCTGGAGTGGTACAAGACGAATGGTATAAATTTCGTACCGAAGGATCTTAATCCCCCAAACTCTCCAGAGTTGCGGCTAATAAAAAATATTTGGCTATAATGAAGCACGAACTTCGTAAGCATCCTAAAGTTGTCACTACAGAACAGAAAACGTTGAAGCCATGGTTGAATGCGGAAAAAAATGTCGGTTCAAGCGTTGTACAAAATCTTATGCGTGGTATTAAGAAGAAAGTTCGGGCTTTTGGATTTGGTGAAGAAATGCAGTGAAAAAAAATAGCTAAGCCAATATTATACATTGTATTTTATTCCCTGAATATATCATGACCATCGGTTGAGAGACTTGTTTTTGAGGACGAGTTTAAAGTTATGCAATTTAACTGTGGACACCTCTTATGCTTCCCTAGTGCACAACGCTCAATAAAGAGTGTCCCATCAAATAGCATCACGAAAAAAACCCTATAGAAAATTATTCATTGGGTATTTTCTCTTGAAAATTTTGGGTTGAAGTTGTTAAGAGTGTTTACATTTTCATGTATGTTTATGCTGTCAGTTTTTCGAAGATGAAAATTGCGTCACCCGAAAAGCAACGTCGCGAATTGATTTTAACGTAGTATTACGTTTCTCTTTTCTATACCGGGTATTATTTCGAAATTTTGAAAAATGAGAGCGTTACGCAAAAGTGAAAGGTATTTGATCGCTAATAACTCTCGTTCAACTGAACACGATGACTTTATTCATACACCATTTGATCAGAAAAACTCACAAAATTTTTGCATTGAAATAACAAGTAATAGTTTTTTTATTTAACAATGACCTTCTTTTGCCCCCATACAAATCTTAGTATGAACAGGTTGAAAATATGTTTTTCCCAATCCGGGTCCTCGAAAATGGGCGACAAATGGTTCAAATTGTCTCCTTCTTTTTATTTCATTCCATGATGAATACAGAAATAGCCACACCCCGCAGTTGCAAAATTATTTCGCTTAGTTGCCAGTGTCTGATTTACGATATTATCCCCTCTTTAGAATTTTGCTTCGTACCGCTCATCATTCAAGGCTATGCTATCAACGCTATTACACTATATAGCACGCGTCATAGCATAGCATAAAATATTTGCACAAAGCGTGGGGGAGTTACCGAGATAAGCCTATCCTCTTCCACTCAACATTTCGCCAAAAACGTATCGTAGTCCCGCTTCTCTCTGCGCACCTGACCACGTGCTTACAACTGTTGGAAAAACTGATAATTGTCTTGACATCTATTGCCGAAAGTGCTGGGAACCTAAACAACTTTCATAGACGTTTAAGAAATAAAAAATTTGCGAGCTTCAAAATTTTATTCGTTGGATGCTTATATATGTTCGACATAGTAATATGATAATAAATAAATATTATGATAAAATAATAAATAATGATAGTCATATGAAAATAACATGCAGCTCGATGCCTCTTTACAGTTCCATCATTGGCAGATGAATGTAACTCTGGAAAAAAAAAATTCCGTCGGCCTATTTCCTCACAATCACTGACGCCAGGGAGACGACTCTACCACCTGGAACCTACCTATCGACTCAACCGGGACCAACGGCTTTATTTCCCTCCCGAAGGAAAGAGAGGAATAGAAAAACACCTTATGATACAATGCAAAAAAATATCGATACCATCTGGAATCAACTTCCTTGATTTAAGTAACAATACTTCAGTTAGGCATAAAAATAAATTAATGTACAGATAACTGGACGGACACCTGGCGCAGGTGTAGGCGCTACTCAACGGAGGACTCGGATACGACCGTGGGTGCACTGTGTGTCTAGAGTATCGCACAAGCTGACACATGCAATGGGAACGATCAATAGGTTGTATAGACCCGGCCGGGAGTAGCTTCAATAACAATAACAATAACAATAACAATAACAATAACAATAACAATAACAATAACAATAACAATAACAATAACAATAACAATAACAATAACAATAACAATAAAACAACAATAACAATAACAATAACAATAACAATAACAATAACAATAACAATAACAATAACAATAACAATAACAATAACAATAACAATAACAATAACAATAACAATAACAATAACAATAACAATAACAATAACAATAACAATAACAATAATAACAACAATAACAACAACAATAACAATAACAATAACAATAACAATAACAATAACAATAACAATAACAATAACAATAACAATAACAATAACAACAATAATAATAACAATAACAATAACAATAACAATAACAATAACAATAACAATAACAATAACAATAACAATAACAATAACAATAACAATAACAATAACAATAACAAATAACAATAACAATAACAATAACAATAACAATAACAATAACAATAACAATAACAAAAACAATAACAATAACAATAACAATAACAATAACAATAACAATAACAATAACAATAACAATAACAATAACAATAACAATAACAATAACAATAACAAAAACAAAAACAAAAACAAAAACAATAACAATAACAATAACAATAACAATATCAATAACAATATCACTAATATAAAAATAAAAATATAAATAAAAATAAAAATAAAAATAAAAATAACAATAACAATAACAATAACAATAACAATAACAAGAACAAGAACAAGAACAAGAACAAGAACAAGAACAAGAACAAGAACAAGAACAAGAACAAGAACAAGAACAAGAACAAGAACAAGAACAAGAACAAGAACAAGAACAAGAACAAGAACAAGAACAAGAACAAGAACAAGAACAAGAACAAGAACAAGAACAAGAACAAGAACAAGAACAAGAACAAGAACAAGAACAATAATAATAACAATATCAATAACAATATCAATAACAATATCAATAATATAAATTTTCAGGGCAGTTTTGTAAATGTAATGAGCTCAGTTTACAAACATTAGATCAATTATTGGCTCATTGGATTGGATCGTCTGCCAACTTATAGACTTGTTGACAAAAATATCACACGACGTAACAGAGACTGATATCGAGAAAATCGCAAAGGAATGCTTGCATGTGGATAAGGTTGTCTTGCAATCTCTGATACCGAGAGGTCATCTATCGTTACAAGTCTAAAGCAATGGTTCCCCTATCCTGGCCACAAGGGATTGAATTCCGGAAGCATATTGAGAACTGTACGAGAACACAGCAGTTTTGGAAACTGATTTAAGTTCGGTGATCAGTAGATCCAATGACACCAGACATCGCTAAAACGCACAAAAATCTAGAACTTTTACTCCCAAAACGTCCGTGGCTTGAGGACTCAAACAAATGCTTCTCTCGCTGTTTTCCTGTGATTTTTACGTTATGGTATTCACTAAGGCGTGGCTCCATACAAACATAGCGAATGCTTAACTGACGCCAACTGAGCGCCATCTCCAGCAGCTCCTTGAAATCACAAATCCTCACGATACGACTGTTGATATGCGCTGTGAAATGTAGACTGGTATTTTGACAAGGAAATTCAAGGGTTTTTCCACCGCAACAAGAACTTGCGGTTATTGAGTCCTTGCTGTTTGCGGGACTTATGTAAATCAACAATCTCTAGTATATAGCACGCGACATGAACCGAAATGATTTCAGTTTTCGACACGAGCTCTCAGCTGGTAGTTCGGCGGGGCTTTGTTCACCCGCCACAGCCCGTACGGTTGTGGTATGAGAGACCGGCTAATCGGACAGTTACCGCTTTCCATGTCTACCAAACTTGCTATTCGTCCTTTATGAAATCATTTTGGTTCGTCTCGCGTGCTATAAACAAGCGTTGAATAGCGTGGCTCAGAAAGATGAGTATCACGAAAGTGCAGTATGGAGCAAAATTTATACGAAGGGACGGATCCGAAGCAAAATTAAAGAACTATTTTGACCAAACTTATGTGTAATTATATGTGTGAAGATGATACCATTATTACTAAAAACCAACGCGGTCCTACGTGACCTTGCGGATATATGCCTGATACAACCGACCACTAATTTTTGCGCAAGCACCTCGAAAATCCTCAACTCTCTCATCGGGACATCGGAAAACAACAATGAACGGTGCAGTCAACGGTGAGTCGTGTGGCTACAAAACTCTGAGCATCGTACAGAAGGAGAAATGTTGTCGGAATGGATGGTCTATTAGTGATCAAGATCATAAACGTGTCGTTAAAGCCTTTTAGCGGAATTCCAATCTTCGTTTAGAGATGTTGCCAAAAAGTTGCATCAGTCCAAGTATTTCGTTCAGAGAGCCAAGGACCGGAAGGGACTGCATATCTACAAAATGCGGAAGGCTCCAAATCGTGACGAACGGCAAAATACGGTGAGAAAGTCACGGGCTCGGAAACTGTACACCCAGATGCTGACGAAGCCTCACTGTCTCATCATGGATGATGAGACTTACGTCAGCTTCTGGGCCTACTGTTCTTCACCGCACAAGTTTGATGGTACGGAGGAAGTAAGGAAGCAGAAACTTTCCAAGTTTGCCAAGAAATACATGATTTGACAAGCGATCTGCTCACGTGGCAAACGGAGTGCGCCGTTCGTGACTACCGGAACTGTAAACGAGGAGATCTACCTCAAGGAGTGTCTACAGAAGCATCTGCTTCCTTTGTTGAAGTGACACGAGGGCCCTACCGTCTTCTGGCCGGAACTAGTTTTGTACCCCAATTCAAATGTTGTTCTGGAGTGCTTCGGAGGGTGTGATTCAAAGAGCTGGGATAGGCACGAGTGACACGATCTTCAGGAAGTCTGTCCAACTATTTGGCTTCGCCGACGACGTTGATATCGTAGCATGTAACTTTGAGACGATGGCAGAAACGTACATCAAACTTTAGGTTGAAGCAGGTTGGAATGGGCTTGTGATTAATGCTTTGAAAACAAAACACATGAAGCGAAGAGACTTACGAGAAGACAATGTTAGCCTCCTAACACGAGTTCAGATCGACGGTGATGAAATCGAGGCAGTAGACGAGTTGGTGTATCTTTTGTTGACCAACCTACAAGCCATTAATTAAACCGGTAGTTCTCTACGGTCACGAAAAATGGGCATTGTTAGTGGAGGCCAACGCGCCCTTGGTGTCTTTGAATGGAAGGTCCTGGGTACGATCTACGGTGGAGTGCAGATGGAAGACGGAACATGGAGGAGGCGAATGAACCACGCATCAGCTGCTGGGAGAACCTCCCATCGTGTACATCGCTAAAATCAGTCGACTGTGATGGTCTGGGCATGAGGTAAGAATGTCGGACGACGGCTCTGTTGAAATAGTTCTTGAAAATGAATCAACGGGTACAATAGTTAGAGGCGCGCAACGAGCAAGGTGAATTGATCAAGAAGAAGGACTCTCCGCAGACAGCGAGGCTGGCGAGTGACAGCCATGGACGGATTACAATGGAGACAACTTCTGTGTACAGCAGAGGCCACACCGGCCTGGTTGTTTGGTGAGGTAAGGTATCTGGAGTGTTATGAAGTCAAAGGGTCACTTTCGTACCCAAGGACATGAACTGCCCCCACAACGCACCGGAACTAAGGCCCGTTGAAAAATACTGAGCTATCATGACGCAGCTTAATTCCGGTTCTTTCTAAGATTTATTCAACTAACAGAGTCCAACCAATGTTAACCGTCGCGAGAAATTTTCACGCGATACATAATAAATTTGCGTCTAAATGCTATCATTTGATTAGAATTCATCTTTATCTTCCTCCAAATCTTAAAGTTAACTTTTTCGCATCATAAATATTCCGTCGTATTTCAATGCTGAAACAATCAAATGAACCATAGAAACACTTCGCAGCTATGCTACTAATTCCTGCTTCGCACACACTTTAAAAGGAATTATCCCACTGTTTCATAGGAAAACCATATTTCTGGTATCAACCGCAAGATTGCTAGAAGAAACAAAACTTTCGCACTAAACCGTTTTATGAGACAGACAACATCTCGTTTATGTCGCGGCTAATCCCAGCTCGTGATAGCGGTTGACCAGAACGATGTAAAATTGTGAAATATTTGTTTTGCTCGAATCTCATAGCATTTGAAAAATTTAAGTTCAGTTTGAATTATATATTTCTAACTATACATCATCAAAAATCATGACATGTTTCAACGCCGATAGATCTGCAGAGTTACGTGCCGAAAAGGTTACCATCGCTTATCCCCAATCGCATGTCGAAATCTTGCCAACAATCCAACACTGCCATCCGAAGACAGCAGCAGCAGCATCAACCGCGTTGAAATCATAATCAGGTCATATCTATAATACTGAGTAAGACATTAAATAGTGCCATAAAAATAAAAATAGAGAACGACTGCTTACAAGATAAGACTGCCGACAAGAGCGGTCGTGGTGGGGTCCAAAACTTCCCTCAGTCGCTGGTTGATGGATACACAATGTAATCCAGAAACTGTCAACGCATTGCAATGCAGGGCAACTTTGAAGAAGTCTTACAATAACGGGATCTGGGAATGGGGATGAATGGCGGCCAAGCACTGGCAAACGATTCGGTCTGTCACACTCCGGGTCGCGCTTGTTGGCATTTCGAGCTTGAGACACTGTGGCTCTGGCTGTAAAAGGGGTGGATGGACACAAAGGACAATTGTTTAACGATTGTCGTCTACTGCTTAGCTCTTGCTCTACTACAAACTGATGACCGGAAAACATAAATAGCACTATAATAGGGGGAAACCCACTACTTCCTTGTCCTTGTGGCTGCCAGTGTGCTGGAAGCTGTATGTGCTCTTTCTCTTTCTGAGAGAAAGACCGAGACGCGAATGCCGTTTTCTTGGCTCGAGTTCGCTCTCCATCAGTCATAGCCGTTTTTGTGACTGCCATAAAAGAAATTAAATATTTGTTGGCAACGGGACGATTGCATTTACTGGATGACAGAGGAAAACACAAAAACTATACGTGAAAGAGGAACGGTGCAATTCGTAAATTTGTGTTTTATGACTTTTCATGGAGCAATCCGTCTGATTGGATAACTTTTCCATCACAGCACTGAAAGGTATTTAGGTTTCAAACTCTTAGAAGTTGTCATAACTTAGCTAGTTTTTTTTTTACCAGGAATAATTGATGGAATCCCAAAATATATAGCTGTTATTATGGCTAGTCATTTCATGCGTTGTAAGAATTGATCTCAGGAATTTAAGAGATTTCTGAAGCAGTAGTTCTGTTGCAATGAAGCACACAGCATTCTTTTGTGGTGTTCATCTTATTCCAACATTCAATATGACTGAATTTGTGAAAGTGAGAGATGTTTGCCACTAGCTTTGAATTACCTACCCACCGTTGTATTGAACGTTTGTGTGTTGGCTTGAATTCATATTATCCTAGCTTCCTAAAATAGGACAGACGCTCCAAAGCTGCAGCGCCCTAAAAATATCATTACTTGTTACATACTAAAGACGGATTCACTATGAATGATACATAAACTCAGGGATTTTTCGGGATTGATTTGACGTAAGAAAAATGTGATTTTGTCAAAATAAAAAAAAATACTCTGTCTTCGTTCGTAAGAATTCACGGCCTATTTTTTGAATTCTCACCATCATTTCTCAAACTATTTTGCTATTTTTATCAACATCGAGCTATCAGAGCAGCGTCCTGAGTCACTTGTTGATGTTACTCCAATGCTGCTCAATTAAATCACATTCAAGTCGCCATAACCAAATATAGCAGTTTTGTGTTGCTTGGGAAGTTTTCTTGAACTTGAACCGTTCTTCCATTGGGTGAAATTGCTCTAGTGTTGTGTATTGTTACCTTGTTGACAAAGTAATTTATTTGTTTCTTTAGTTATTTATTACTAATATACGCTGTTTGTACGAGCCCAATGCTTGCTTGCCGTGTCTCCGGAGGTGATTTGCTTGAGTCCTTAAGATAGAGTTAACCGGATTCCAATACGGTAGTCAGATATTCGAATGTAAAACTGCGGACGCGTGTACTCTCCAACTACTCATTTTCAACTCCTGTATAAATGTCCCACATCAAAATGCACCATGGAATAAACTCAGACAATGAAATATAACAGATTAATAAGTTTTTCGCATATTTATTTTATTCAACTTCAATACCATAACCGAACGCTCAAAACCTCAACCTTACGCTGAACTCTACTCATTTAGTTCTGTACAACATCTGGCTGCAGCTTCTTCTGTACGGAAACCCACTTATTCTTTATGGCTTCCTCAGATTTAACCTCCTTGGGATGCTTCCGTAGTACCTGGTTCATAATGGCCCAGTATATTTCGATGGACCTTAGTTCTAGTGCGTTGAGGCGGTTCTTGGGTACGCAAGTGACCCCGTTGGCTTCGTACCACTTCAGGACAACATTTGAATAGTGGCACAAAGCTAGATCCGGCCAGATGATCGTAGGGTTCTCATGTTGCTTCAGCATTGGAAGCAGATGCTTCTGTAGACACTCCTTGAGACAGATCTTCCCGTTTGCAGTCCTGGTAGTTGCGAACTGTGCACTCAATTTGCCACATGAGCAAATCGCTTGCAAAGTCATGTATATCTTGGCAAACTTTGAACGTTTCTGTTTTCTTACTTTCTCAGGAACATCAACCTTGTACTGGGCGGCGAAGAACAGTAGCCCCGGAAAGACTTGGACAAAATCAACTTTTTGACCACATCCCTGACCGAAGCATTAAGATTCCGCTTGAATGCTCTCACGACACCAATTCGCGACGTTGCTTTTCGGGTGACGCCATTTTTTACAATTTTTGAAAAAAAGGCAGCTATGAAAATACATAAAAAAAAACACTCTTAACTACCTTTACCTAAATTTCCCCGAGAAACTTACCCATTGCGTAAGTTTCTACAGCATTGTTTTCGTGATGCAATGATGTGGCACAGCCTTTATTTCGATCAAAGTCAGTCCACGTTAAATTTCGGGCACTTTTATTTCTGTGTAGATTTTGAACTATTTCACGGATCGCTGAAATGTTTCACTTATATGACAGCTGGAACCCTCCACTTTAACTCGTGGTGCAAACGTTAACATTCTTGTCACATTTTGCAAAAAGCATCGAATTATGGCGTACGAACGGCAGCGAAATTCGGATTTATCGGTACGCAATTTTGCCAAGAAACTAAAACTAAACCGAGCAGTACCGTGTGATGTGTCTGCAAATCATTTGACCAGCACTTGACTGTGCATCAGAAGGTTGGAGGTGGAACATATCCAAAAGTATTCTCCCGGTAAATGGACAAGAAGGTGGTAGCCGTTAATGAGAAAACTCCCAATCCCATAATAGATGGGAAGCCAAAATCATACGTACAAAAAGTGAAGCAAGGGCAAGGAATTGAGGCGTACAAAGTGAAAAAGCCCGTGATGACAAGCAAAATTTCACTGCAAAAAGTTGTGCTGTTTTGTAAACATTTTCTTGCATCATAATGGACAACGAAACATACGTACTCCAAGACTTTAAACAGTTTCCGGGTCTGGCCTTGAATACCGTCCAAACTGCCGAAGAAGTATTTGATTTAGCAGGCCATATAGTTGTGGTCGAAAATCCAAAATTTTTGCCCTACAGGCACTATCAATAAGAATGTGTACAGGAAAGAATGTCTGCACAAGCGGTTGGTTTATCAGAGGCCACGACTTTCCAGCTCTCTTTTGGCCTGATTTGGCTTCTTTGAACTATGCGAAATCCGTCCTGGAATGGTATAAAGTACAAGTGGTCAAGTAAGTACCAAAAAAAGCCAATCCACCAAACTGTCCAGAACGTCACCCAATATAAAAGTTCTGGGCTCTAGTGAAGCGGATACTCTTTGAAACTAAGATGAAAGCAAATGGTACCGATAATTTAAAGAGAAGATGGGGCATCGTCACGGCGGGCGTATCTGGCGATGTACGGAACCTGATGGCGAGTGTACCACAGAAAGTTCGAGAATTTAGCAGAAAGTGTTGCTAATGTAGATATAACTCTGTTATTGTAAACTAAACAATCAATTTTGATGAATTATGTACGAATTTCTTTTGCTGCTATTATTTAGGTGTTCGAAATTTAACGTGGACAGACTTTAGTAGCGAGTTCGACCACACATTCTTTTACCAAGCAGGGCTGGCAAGGGGAGGGAGGGATCGGATACTACCGTTCAAATGCCCTTCCGCTCGTTTTCAACTTGCTTCTTTCAATTTCAGAGCCTGCCATACTCTACCTGAACTATTAATACTCTCTCTTCATTTCTTCGTTCTTGCAATAAATTACTATCCACTCCTAGAGCTTCTCATGTTGATGGGAAATTATCTGCTCCTGATAAATTTCATGTCATTTATTGTTAGTTGACCGCGTATGATGAAGGAGTACCGCGACGTCGTAGTGAAGTTGTTTGTGGGAGGTGAGCGATCCGCCGACATATTTCGGGGGTTGAAATCCCACGCAGTGAAGCGTTATTTCATCTATACCACCATCCGTCGGTACCGAGAGACGGACTCGGCAAAGGACCTTGGAAATCCGGGCGACCGCGCTCGGCGACGACGCCATCAGCCATCAAGGTGGTGGGGAGCGGGTTCGTCGAGAAATGAACCGCACGATCCGGAAGACCGCTGCTGAGCTGGAATATAAGCCGTACAAGAAACGTAAGGTTCGCGGGGTAACGTAGGCTACAACGAAAATGAGACTGGACAGAGCCAAACTGTTATTGCCCAGTGAACAAGCGAACGGTTCAGTTCGTTCGGTCCGCTTTCCGTTGCTTTGGAAGCTTTTTACGAGTTGTTTACAGTCTTCAGTATCAGTTTTTATAAATCGCCAGTGAAATCGTCGTGAGTGAAATCAGTCTTGGTTTGCTGAAGAAGAGGACATTGTGTGATAAGTGGTGCAACAACGTCATTGATTGCAATTAGCAATATTGCCACGATCGAGAAGCCATATTGTTCCGCATCTATACGGCACGCATACCAGCAGCCCATCGTGTGAAGCGTGCATTCTTCCATCCACCAACTACCACCGATCAGCAACATCACCGTCATCGCTTAGACGGTACACGCGGTCACTCATCGTCACCCGGCAGCAGCAGCACGCATTCGTCGCCCAGCTGCAGTAGATCCGTGATACTTATAAGATAAGTTTTTTTAGTAGTATATAAGATAAGTTGAGTCATTTTCATCGCAGTGTGTGTGTGAGTGTGGAGAGTGATTGATAGTGTGTGTGAGAGTGAACTTAGTTTTAGTTTTTTTTTAGGTTTAGTTTGTTTATCTGTGATTGATTGTAGATAATTACGTTAGTGGTTGAGCGTGATAAGCTCCCACAAGCGAGCCATGGATGATTTATCGCAAGATGAATCATCTATGGCACTGAAATGATGAGGTAGCTCATAGAGTTACCAGATCACGTGCTTATCCAGATAGTTCAACTGGGCCATGGGTTGTTTATTTTCAGCCCAAATCGAAACCTCTAAATGTTTGTCAGATTTCTGATGATCTGACGAAGCGATTCTCGGCCGTGACCGAGATAATTAAAGTCAGACCCAATAAACTTCGGGTCGTTGTGTCCAATCTCAAGCAAGCTAATGAGATTGCTGTCTCCCAGCTCTTTACTCTAGAATATAGAGTGTATATCCCAGCTCGGGGTATTGAAATTGAAGGTGTGGTCTCCGAAACGAGTCTGACCCCTGAGATCCTGCTGAAGCAGGGGTTGGTCGATTTAAGAACCCTCTGCTTCCCCCAGTAAAGATACTTGATGTGCGCCAACTTGGCACAGTGTCGACCAACAAGGGCGAAAAAAGTTTACACCGTCAGACTCGTTTCGCGTGACCTTCTCTGGCTCAGCCCTCCCCAATACGTCGAGTTGGGAAAACTTCGGCTACCTGTGCGATTGTTTGTACCTCGGGTCATGATCTGCGAAAAGTGCAAGCAGATGGGACATACGACCTCCCATTGCGGCAATAAGGCGCGCTGCTCCAACTGCGGGGAGAAGCATGAGGATGGCGCGTGCGCAGACAGCACACCTAAATGCGCTTTTTGTAAAGGAACTCCTCCTCATGCTCTCTCATCGTGCCCGGCGTACAAACAACGCGGGGAAAAATTAGAACGCTCGCTGAAACAGCGTTCCAGGCAATCATTTGCTGAAATGGTTAAAAAAGCCTCACCATCACCCGATGCCAATACAAATCCCTTTGCTCCTCTGTCAGATGACGAGTCTGACTTTGATTCGGCTGAAGAGGGAACATCGTTCACCTTTCCGGAAGGTGCTTCAAGGAAGCGAAGACGCGTCCGCCCACGGAAAGTTGCTGAAAAGAAGCCCGAGACCAGCTTGCCCAATTCAAGGAAAGGTGGAAAAAGGAAAATCCTAATCCACCTGGTTTTCGTAGTACTAACTACACCCAGGACTTTCCATCTCTCCCGGGGACATCCAAAACCCCTGAAGCCCCAATTTTAAGAACAAAAGCCCCCTCCTCAAGTGGGCTGTTCTCATTTGATGACATTGCCGAAGGTATCTTTAAGTACCTCGAAATTTCTGACCCTCTCAAAAGCATTGTTATGGCAATGCTTCCCACTGTGAAAACTTTTTGCAGAAATTAACATTAAAGTGGCCCATCCTTGCAGCTATCATTTCCTTCGATGGATAATTTTCCAAATGAGGTCGGGGATTTGATCACTGTTCTACAGTGGAATTGTCGAAGTTTGATTCCTAAATTGGAATCTTTTAAATTTTAGCTCACACTACCGGTTGTGATGCATTCGCTCTTTGTGAAACATGGCTCTCTTCCGAAATCGATCTTCCGATTCATGATTTCAATATAATTCGTCTTGATCGTGAGGATTCACGTGGAGGAGGAGTACTTTTGGGGATCAAAAAGTGCTACTCCTTCTATAGAGTGAATTTTCCTCTTATTCCAGGAGTTGAAGTTGTCGCATGTCAGGCTGTTATTAAAAATAAAAGCCTTTGCATTGCTTCCGTTTATATTCCTCCAAGAGCCTCCATTAACCGAAAACAACTTTCAGATATTTGTTCGGTTCTTCCTGCTCCTAGGTTGGTCATGGGAGATTTTAACTCTCACGGTACAGGCTGGGGAGAACTGTACGATGACAACCGGTCTTCCCTAATATATGACCTCTGTGACAACTTCAATATGACAGTACTTAACAATGGAGAAGTAACACGTTTGGCTGGTACATCCTCAGTTGGCAGTAGATTAGACCTCACACTTTGTTCGAATTCATTATCGTTGGATTGCACATGGAATGTGATTCAAGATCCCCACGGTAGTGATCACTTGCCCATACAAGTTTCGGTTGCCACCGGGTTCAATCCGTCGAAATCTGTTAACGTCACGTATGATCTTACCCGTCACATCGATTGGACAAAGTTTAGGACAGCAGTAGATGAAGCCGTAACGACGGTA
Organism: Aedes japonicus; assembly: GCA_034211315.2. Classification (NCBI taxonomy): domain Eukaryota; kingdom Metazoa; phylum Arthropoda; class Insecta; order Diptera; family Culicidae; genus Aedes; species Aedes japonicus. The sequence continues at coordinate 22 of JASCZW010010612.1, read as the reverse complement.
GAAGGCTTTCACCGCTGGAAGA
>JASCZW010010611.1:0-35847 GCA_034211315.2 Aedes japonicus | reverse complement strand
CACGAGCTGTTCTTTTGACTCCATTTCCGCGAGTTTTGATCACAGGACTTTAAAACTTGCAGGATGTAAATAATGCACTATGAACTAAATCCACCCAAATTTTCATTAAATTCTACCCAACGGTTAAAAAGTTAGAGCAATTTCATATTGTGGCAATTTCGTCGTGGACACCCTTTAGATTTCAAAACATTTTAACAGACACAAATACGCGAAGTGGATGTAGTGTTGATATATCGGAATTCTCATGGATCTAAAATTGTCGTTAACTATGGTTTTCTTGATTAATGTACCAACTTTTCATCCTATAAGGTACAGTGGGGTAAGTGAAAAGTGTGTGGACTTTACTCCATCAGAAATTGTTACTCGTTCAAACTATTTCTAGAGGGAGCAAAGTACAAAAAAATTTACGCTGGAAAAAAAAACCCTACAATTCCGTAGAGATTATGAATAGTGTTTCATTTTAAATTAGAAATATATTAGGGAAAATCCTGAGGGAGGAGGGGGGGGGGGTTGTTTACAGAATTCTGGAGGGGGCCTGGCCCCCTAGGGACCCCCAGTAGTTACGCCAATGGTTATTTGCAGCAACTGTCAAAATTGCCGTTTTCCGTTCCGTTTCCGTTAGTATTCTGTTTGGGCGGTAACACAGCTAGCAGTGACGTTAGGTTTGAATACACTCCCGTTTCATTTTACTCAATTTTTGAGTACAATTGAATATGCTTTCTGGAAAGATCGCAGCAAGCCGTGCTTTGAAACTGACGTGTTTTGTTTTTGCTGCGTCGTTTTCGCGAAAAAAAATCAAACAATAATTCGTAATTTAACTTTAACTAGCAGTGAAATCATAAAATATCCGCGTGCTTTGGAAAACCTGTAGTGAATACAATCGATTCCCATCCGAAATGTGTGAGTGTCGGTAGTATTTCCACATTTTGTGGTTTTTTGTGCTGCGCCCCCGCACCCGGAAGAGGAGTTACATCAGCTTAGTTTTGTAGTAGTGAGACATCCGGACATACATTATTAGGTTTGAGCGTTTGTCCGCTTTGTCGCGAGTGAATCGATGATTATTAGCAGTTTTGAAGTTCGATATAGAGTGGTCTCGTAGCGGGCATTTGATTATTGGCAAAGTGTGGAGTGCAAAAAAAAAGAAGACCAGTGCGTGTGGAAAACGGCCATTTGCTTATCAGAAGCAGCAAACGAAGACAATGCGCATGCGTGCGGGAAAGGCTGCCACATAATTTCAGATGCGTTCACCATGTGGTGTACAGAGTTTTCTTATGCAGGTTACATATATAACGGGCGGTTTGGCCACGTTAATTTTTGCGCTTATTGTCGGGAGTGCATGAAATTAATTACGAGGCAACGTCGAGAATTTTTATGTTTACGAATGAACAAGAGAGTGTAACGAAGGAAGCGGCAATTGGTGAGATGTATCTGACTAGAACTATATAACGTCAACCTTATTTTTAAATAATACCAAATACGTGCCTGGTTTGGAAATTTAAGATTTCCAAATCTGGAAGTGTGTTGCAGTGCCCTTATCCAAATGATATCGGTAATGTTTACATGCGGGGCTTATAGTATGTGATAGTAACCTCGGAATGGGCGTGACTCTCCAGACATTCTGAAATGGGTTGCTGGATCTGCAGTAGAGCTATCACTTTCTAGCTCTCGGATTAAAGCTGCTTGCAATGGTCACTTGAGGGATTGTTGTAAACAGATTTCTTCCATAATACCATTGCCGGCCAATGAGTGTGAGATTGTACACACACAATTGTATATGCTTTCTGGTTTTTCTTCTGCTTCCTTGATACTGCTACTGTTGCTGCTTTTGAGTCGTAATTTCTAGCGTTCGTCACGAGAATACATTACACGATTCGGAAGCCTCCACACTCCCGTATTATTTTACTCAATTTTTGAGTACAATTGTATAGACAGCAGGCCTGACGTTACAATACCGGTGCGCTATATCCATGGGAAACAAAGAAGAGAGAAAACATGGGCTCTCTCAAAAGCAACAGTGATGCCATAGCTGCCGCTCAACAGCGAAGCATTATTTATCGTTGAGCACTATTGGACATCTCCGAAACATTTTTTTAATGCATATGAGAGCGCCAGATGATGGGCAATTTAATTACAAGCATAGATCAACCTCTAATGACTGGAAGAATCATGAAATAAATAGTGATTTTAGATCATCAAAAATGAAATAAATTCATTGGTCCACATCACTTAATGTTCAACATCACATTCTGGCAACAAGCCTAGGGTTATGAAGGAGCTGATGAAGACATTCCCTCCGGTACACGCGATCAAATGCAAATTACGAAATGGTAAAATTTTATCAAACTTTTTCAGCAGGTAGGAAACTGATGGTTTTCCAGATGATGTATTTTATATCTTCAAAATGACTGTAATAAATTGGAAATCAATCATGATTCATGTATCAAATTATTTGCCTGATAGATGGAGCTCATGTTCGTATTATTAAATGTGAGATAATTTGGAAAATATTTTGATGCGCAGACAGACGTTCGACTCTATCTCGGAATATTGTCTAAGTTTGCAAAATATTAAGGAAGATCACGGGTTTTTGTAACATTAAGAAAGTTTTTGAAGTCATTTACATTGTTAGTATATTTTTTAAACAAAAAATATATCATGTAAAGGAAAACGGTGCAAAATACAAAAACATCAAATCAGTAGTGTGGCCTACTCTGATCTCTGAAAGCTACAGGAATATTGATAATTCAAGAATTTATCAGAGTTTTCGGAAAGCTGTCAAAATCACAATGGAATATTAAAGATCAAGAAAAACACGTCTAATCCAGTATGAGTATGACTAATGTAAGACCCACGGAAAGTACCAATGATACGCAATGTCCAGTCATTTATCAACCAAATTTGACTGAAACAAGCACCTATTCCACATTTCATAAAACACCTTCTCATGCCATCCGTTTCATCTTGAATAGAAATGTCCCGCGAATCTTTTATTTTTCAATACGCCATAGGATTTTCATTATTCGCACAATATTTGTGGCCCCGTGGACAACATCACCACCCACCACCACCACCCCTTGGAATACACTTTTTATTTTTTGTGTCGGAAGCAATCCAAAGCTCATGCCATCCAATCAAATGAAATTTGTTTTCAACTCTTTGCACGACTCTGGCTGCCGGCATTCCTACTCACATAATACAACACATTTCGTTTTTGTTTTTTTTATTCTGCAGGAGGTATATTTTCACTCACTCATGCCCCAAGCCCAGCCCACCCCCCTCCCTGAATCTCCGAACCGCAGTGCCAAAGTACAGAGCAAACAATTTGCAAGAAAAAAAAAGACTCACTGTGGAACATATTGAACTTTTATTTCTTTTCACGTTTTACTATTATTATTTTATTTGTTACCTCAAACTCACCGGCAAATGCTCCAACGAGTCCTGCGATACTTTTTTTTTTTTTTGGAAAATAATAAAAACAGACTCCATCATTTTCCCATGCTCATATATTTCGGCAGCCATTTGAAACGAGTGGTGAGAAAAGAGGGGGGGGGGGGGGCACTTCAGGGGGCATGAATTGTGAAGCGATACAATAATTCTCACTTTGGCGTTGAATCAACCGTCCTCGAGCATCCGCCGCACGTACCGGCAGTTCCTCGGCTTTGATCCGGGCCAAAGCAGGCGACGTGGGTTGCGGGGTGACCGTGGGGAATGAATTTCAAATAAATTTCGAATAAAAAAGTTTTTTTTTGCAACGCTCACTCCTCGTCGTTGCTTTGAGCCACTTTTCCCCGAAGCCCCTGAATGGAAGGCAAAAAAGAAGCGAAAACATTGAGTGAGAAATAACGTGAAAACAACAAAACCGTGCACAATGCACGACGTCAATGGCAAATTCACGTATCTGTGCATACAATAGCTACATGTTAGTATGTTCATGCCTTGATTTGCTTCGTTTTTATGATTGCAATAAAAATGGATCCCGTGAGGGGTTGGGCGGCAGAAAAAAATTCCTAGCTTTATGCGTGCGATAATTTGCTTTGTTTTAAGGACGATAATCCTGGATCAAAGTGGCAATTATGGTGGGGCTCATCGGAATGGATTTAATTAAAGGTCGCCAGCTTACGAAAAACTCTGTTCTTTGGTCACGAAGCGTGGTTTTTATGAACTAATTGATATGGGAAATTGAAGGGATTTAAAGGCACATAAACATGATAAATCACACAGAACATAGCATTCGGTACTGCGTAATTGTTGGTGGACTTTTTCTTGGACCTTCAAGGGCTTAAAGAACCATTTTCAGCTATACTCAACCCGAAGCCTGTGGTCTAGATTCTACTTTTCTCTTACAATCTAGAAATAGAATTGAGACCGCCGCTAATGCCGAAAATAGACAGTTTTCATTGCTATTTTTTGCGATTGCCCTGCCACCTGGTGGTGAATCAACCTATGCGTTGCCAATCATAGTACCCCTATTGTTTACAGTCAAACTATGACAGCCTTGTTTTTCAGAAGCCATGGCGAAATCAGTAAACAACCTACGTTCGATGCCTGCACCCCGGAGCTAATCTGCAGACTGAAACCCCTTGAGAGTTGGAAATCCTCCCGTAAAAGGCTGCTTCAAATGGCCAGGAAAAGCTGGTCCTAGCCGTCTGTCTTCCTGCTCACTACTTAACACTCCAGGCGTCTCCAACCCCTGACAAAGAAAAAATCGAATTTAAAATTATTGATACTCCATCGTTAGCCATTGGATTTTTTTGCGGTTTTTTGCAATAGATTACAAAAATAAGTGTATCGAAAATAAGCTATCCACAAACTTTCTTTCAAATTATGTTGAAAGCCGATATTTTACTCATACAAAAAATTGATCCTTTATTGTACAAGGTTAAACTTGAACATAATGAAGACCGGATGAAATTTAAGTTATTCCTTCACGAATTTTCGAGCTTTGGATCGAATGCTCTTCATCAAGTTTCGGACAAGTGATGCATCGCATTTTTTGGACGCTTGAGCCCAAATTTTTTGAACTCCTGCATGTTCCCAGCTGCCTTACCAGTCTTCTTGAAGACCCTCTTCACGATTGCCCAGTAACGTTCGATGGGTCGAAGCTGAGGGCTATTTGGTGGATTGATATTTTTCTCAACGAAATCTATACCCTTTTCCGCAAGCCAATTGAGAGTGGTTTTGGCATAGTGAGCCGACGCTAAATCCAGCCAAAACAGTGGCGGTGTACTATGCTTCTTATATAAAGGCAACAATCTCTTCTGGAGACACTCAGATCGATAGATTTCCGCATTTATAGTTCCGGTAGTGTAAAAAATGGTTGACTTCAAACCACAGGAACATATTGCTTGCAATACCAGTACCTTTCGACCGAATTTCTCCACTTGAATCGACCTGTCCGCATCGCTCACATCCTCCCCAACGACGGCAGTAAAGTATTGTGGACCTGGAAGGGTTTTTGAGTCCTCCTTTACATAGGTCTCATCGTCCATCAAAACGCATGCATCCGGACGCTGCAAAAGACGCGAATACAATTTCCGGGCCCTTGTTGCTGCTCACTTCTTCTGTTCTGCACTTTGTTTCGAGATTTTCTGCTTCTTGTAGGTCTTCAGGTGGTTTCACCTCTTGATACGCTGGATCATTCCGACACTCGTTCCTGCTTTTTTGGCCAAATCACGTATTGACATTGATTTGTTCTTCATGATTAGAGATACCACTTTCTGCTCCAGTTTCGGGTTGGACGAACCGGGTTTTCTGCCTCTTCCTGGTAGCTCATCCAAAGAATAGTGTTCCCCATACGTATTAATGATGGTTTTGAATGATGAATTCCAAACCGCTTCGCCAATTTTCGCATAGTAATACCCTTCTCACTTAGCCATGTGTCCAGAACCTTAATTTTCACTTCCTTTTCAATACGCGACATTTTGAAAACGCAGAATTTGAACCGCACAAACAAGTAAACAAAAGAAAGCTGACAGTCAAACGCACAGCATGCAGTGTTCAGAGCATAAAAAACCATCACAAATACAACAACGCGTACAACGCAAATGTATGTGGATAGCTTATATTCGATACACTCCTTAACTTGCATAGCATAGCATTTTCCAACCAGACACTATCCTGGGTTGGCTGTTGTAGAGACGATGGAAGCGCCAGAAGAGCTGCCTTGAGTATGACATGCTCTTCATTCATCGATCTCTTTGCACAACACCTGGTCAGGTCCTTATGATCAGCGAGGAATGGGAGGAAAGCGTTGATTAGATGTCTTCTTAAAAAAAATGCTGAGAACTCATGCTACCTTCATTGACATCTGGAGATGGAAGTTGGAGTTGGATGTGTACTCGCCGGATGAACGAAAATAGCATCGTATCTCAAATCTAACTCCTCCAACCCATCTACATCGTAGTTACCTTTTCGTTTTCTTCAGAATCTCCACCTTCTCCTGCGTATGTTTAGTCGAAATGTCCCCCTCCGTAGCCATTCTTGGCTCAACCGTGTTGCACAGGTCTACCAAACTCAACTTCCGGCATCGCTTTAGGACTTGGGAAAATCTTTCCGGACACTCTGGATATCCCATAAACGCCAAAGTATGGCACAATGCTCATCGTAACCAGTTCCATCTGACCACGGACATGGCATTGCTGTAGACATCTTTCAACTGAACCAAGTTCGACTCTGACCCTATCACCGTTCCATCCGGCCCTCCTATTTCCTGTTGGCAGGACAGCTTGTTCTTCTATTGCACTTCTGCCAGACTGATAGGGGTTCGGTCTGCGGCCATTAAATTTGTTACGCCGTTCGGTTGCTTCCGCTGCTTCGGCCGCCTGTCAGGAACGGGTTTTGATTTGGGACTTTTGAGCACTTACCTTGAGTTACCTCGGTGGAACTCTGATCGACACACACTCAAAAACAAACAATACGTATAATACAAAAATCAAGAAACAAAAATTCTCGAGTACTTTTTCAAACAGACGTATGTGATTTTGTAAACAAAGAGGGGAAGTAAATTTCAAACGTAAATTTCTCAAAACAATCAACACCCTCACGGAAAGTAACATTACCATCATGTTAGGGAACTGTAATTCCTTGTCATGGGGGCCCTAGTTTGCATGAAAGTGCTAAGGGTTTCAAGAATTTAACGTTCGAATTTTACTTCCCCTCTTTGTTTACAAAATCAGATGCGTCTGTTTGAAAAAGTACTCGAGAATTGACGGATGAAAACATGTTTGCTTCCACCGTCGAGCAAAGCACACTTTGATCTCGATTGGCTCCATTAGCATGCTTACTGTTGGTAAAACCCGGTTCAAAGAAAATTTGGACGCATTCAAGTGATCATAACTGAAGAATTAAACAACATACATGGTTGATCAAAATGACAAACAAAAGGGTATTTATTCAGCTTCAAACGATATATAACAAGTTATTACATTTGACCGTTTCGCATTCACTTGTGATCGATGCCATCGTGATCTACACAGTCGCTTCGACGCTGTACCGGTGAACTTATTCCACTTTAAGGGGAGATATACAGTTGAAACGAGAAAAAAAACTCATTTTTGGAAAAAAAAATTTCAAGGGGAAGTTTTAACTCAAATCAATCGAAACTATTTTATAATTATAAGTGTATTGATGTAGTATACAAAAATATTTTTTTCATTTTTTTTTTCAACAAAATGGCGGCCGTTAGAGTGCGTTGAAAAATTCGTTGCATTTTGCTTGTGCCGGCTCTCCTGGTTGCAGTTTTGATCTGAAAAATTACATAAATTACATTAATTACACAGTTAGTAGATGAATTGCACTTTTGGCGTTACTTTTTTGAAAAAATACAAATTTTTTCCGCCATTTTATCACATTTTTCCGTATTTAATAAAAAAAATCTTACAATATTTTTTAATTCATATAGAAGGTAATACTATAACAAAGAAATCCTATTAGTTTCAGCGTAATCGAATAATTAGTTTTCGAGTTATCACCGGCATAAACTCCGAAAATGCTGTTTTGAGAAAAACGCGTTGAAAATTTTAATTATCGGTCTGTGCGCGAAGAAGGCGGCTTCGAAAAACGATGAAACGAAACACTTTGAGTTCGAATTTCGAAAAATGGATTTCTGGAGCGTATTCTACGGGAAATTTAAACGTATTTGTTGTGCGTTTGTCACTTCTTTACCACATCCTCGAAGTTTACGCTTGACAATTGCCCAATATTTTTCGATTGGTTTGAACTTAGGGCAAATCGGAGGATTAATCTTTTTGGCGAAGAAATTAACATTGTTTGCATCATACCATTCTAGTACCTCCTTAGCGTAGTGGCAGCTGACTAGATCCGGCCAAAACATAACGTTGGTCTTGTGTTGCCGAATGAAGGGTAAAACCTGCTTTTTCAGACACCCTTTAATGTAAACTTCGACGTCATTGTGTGCGATGTGATGAAACCCTTGGTTTTAAGGTCACAGCTGCAGATTCCTTGCCAAATCAATAGTTTCCGAGCAAACTTATCAGCAGAAACTAATTTATGCCTGGAAGGGACATTCTCACAACCAGTTGCCAGGTAAAATTTTCGTCCGGTTTAATCAATTTTGACATATGTGTCGTAATCCATTAAAATATAGCCACCAAATTTCGTCTAAACTCGTTCGTATAGTAATCGTGCTCGCTTTTTGGTCACTAAATTTTGTTTCAAGGAGCGATTCGAATATTTACTGGCACAAAAAGACTAATTTCCTTCTCTTGAAAGAATGTTGCGCACGGTGGAAAAGTTGGAATCGTATTTCTTTGCCAAATCACGTATGGAGACACCTGGGTTGCCTTTCACGTACCTCAACACCCTTCGCTTCAGCTCTTTGTCTCTAGTGCCACTTTTACGATAGATGCGTTGTGCTCTGTTCACACTAAGAGTATCCTTGTTTCTTTATCAATGAAACATCAACAAATGCCTGTCAAACATTTTTTGTTCCAACCACCAGGGACGCGGTGGTTGATTAAACCGTGCCTCCAGATTCACTCTGAATCGATTTTTATGAATTGTTTCAAATCGGAAATAGGTACTGATATATTTTTCACCAAAACGAACCCTGCTGCCACCCAATCTTGCTACCCAACCACCCAGTGATTTCGCGTGAATGTGCAGAGGTGTTCTCGGATTCCAATAAAGTATCACATCCTCAATTCCTACCTTTTACTCTTTCCTTATTTGACCTGCATTCGTGCGGGGCCGGTATGGCCCTAGTTGGGGATCACAAGTTTTTACACATTAAAGATGCGTTCCAAGCACCTGTTGTTTCTGTGTAATAACAGCTAATCTGGCAATTCCCTCTCGTGGGTCAAAGTTCATACCTTACCGACGGTGAGAGGGATTATCTCATGCTATAAACCTGCATGTGAGACCAAGAATTTGATCAGTAGTGAAAGTATCGCATATTCTAGTCATTTTTTCACTGCCACGTCGTAGAACGTTTATATAAAGGCACTAACATTAGGTGTGATACTGGCGGGTTAGGCCGCAATTCACTCTTAGATTTTTTACTTTCAATCTAAGAGAAACGACTAAAAGTACACTTTTCATTTTCGTGGCAACTTATGTTGTTGTTGTTTATCCATTTGTATCATGGACTAAATGACACAAATACCTAATTTACTAATGGGATAATAAGTCAATGTAATTGCAACATCTTCGAAAAGGGTGAATGTTTTGATCGAGGTAATCTGACTGTTCGAAATGAAGCATATAGCCATAGAAAAGTGTTACTTAAGACGAACGATGACAGGCAGGTACATTAAAAAATAGGACGCGGAGGGCCCGCTTAGGAAAGACCATTTGGTGCAGCAGAATAAACCTTTCCATGTGATGAGGTTTCTCAGAGGCGGATGGTTTCCCGTCTCCAGGTGGGGGGCTCTGGGAGTGGACGGTGGTTTATTGCTAGAGCGGGTGGGGTCGGGATGGAGTATTGGGAGTTCCGTGAGGGATGGCGGCGTGCATTGGGATTGGTGAATGCAGGTCTGGGAGTGAGCGGGGGCGTCCGATCGGGCACATGATCTTTTGCGGGGTGGGCCAGGGGAAGCTACCCACATCTTGCCTGCCCTGCGTTGGGTGGCTTGTTGGAGGATTGTGTGCGCGATCGGATACCACCGTTCAAATGCCCTTCGCTCGTTTTCGGGCTTGTGTCTTTCAGTTTTCGAGGCCTGCCGTTGCCCTATACGGAGCTGTCAATGCTTTCTCTTCGTTTCTGTTCGTTCTCGCGGTGGATTGCGGTCCGCTCCTGGAGCCTCTCATGGGGATGGGAAATTGTCTGCTTCTGACAAATTTCATCATAGATCGGTACTCCGCGCATGGGAGAATACAAAAAAACAACAAGCTGTACAGGGCACTACTAAGGTAAATTCTTTCTACCAATGGCTGTAAAATGAACGCAATTTACATGGGACAACCTGACCGACTTACCTTTATAACACATCTAAAAATGGAAGCTCATTACATACTAATTCAAACTTTTAGGAGTATTATTAGGAGAAACCGCAGTCCTGTAAGTAGCCTGATATCGACCTTTTTAAAGCATTTGGATGTGATGAAGTGTTGGGTTTGGATGTATAAGGGAAGGGCTGTACAGAGAATTTGTTGGCCAATACAAGGCTCCTTCCACGCTGTAATTTGGTTGTTAAAATAGACATTTAATAAGATAGGTTCATGTAATGTTACTAATAATCCAAAATCTAAAAGGTACAAATATGGACATTGGTCCCACTCTCAAAAGTTTGAAATATTTTCAAGAGGTCGGAATAAAATCCTCATTATAAAATGGCCAATTGAGCGCAATATCAATTACTACTTATTAGTTGTTTTCACACGGGTTGCCTTATAACTTTTTAAGCAATACTACTTCATTCAAACATAAATCACGATTTAATGTACCAGAAACTGGACAGACACTTATGCCTATCCGGATACGACCACCCATCTAGAGTATCGCACGAGCTGACGAGTGCAACGGGAAACACTATAGGTGTATAGACCTGGGGTGAGTCCCCGGATACGTAATCTTAGCAGGAAAGCACGGGCTATACACTGAACAATGACAATTACAATTACAAAGAAACGAAGAGTCGTTGTGATAATATCACCAATAATCTCACACACACCCTGCATGTCACTAACATCTTTTTTCTCTTCTTTTTTTATGCTACTAACTATATGCTAGCGGTTTGGCAACCATCATGACCCCGAGTGGTTGCGAAGTTCAAGCACCGTACGCGATCTAAGTAGCCGTGAATCGCGGTGAAATGGAACGACAAAAGTACAAAAGATCTTCCCAACCATGTCCTACATGCAGTTTTTGTAAGGAAAGGATTCAAAGACTGCACACAACGAGAAGTTTCATCAGTCGGTTTATAAGAAATCAAACAAAAATCATATAACACAAAAATTGTATTAACAACATACATGTTTGCGAAGAGAACTTACGTAATTTAACATAAACATATTAAACATTTCAGGTCATTTTGTAGCAACGCGGCCATCTCATTCCAAGAGCTTTACAAACCCCTTGCCTTAACCTAATCCTTATCCTCTCCCATGGTATTCAAGTGGTCCGCATAGACTAGTTCGCCCTTCCTAACTCTCGGGTTTGGATTGACTTGCGCTCTCATTGACCCACCAAACGCTGCAAAATGAAAATGAAAATGAAAATGAAATAACAGCTAATCTGGCAATTATGGAGTAGCAACCTGGGGCGGTCACTCATGCTCAGTGCTCACAATGAGTCAAGGGAAACATTCCCTATATTCGTAATGGTCTATACAGATAAAAGGAAACATTGAATTTTATGTGTTATCTAATGCACATAAAGGGAATCTAAATTCAAGATTGCAATCATTATTGTATGGCGCATGAAAAATTGCATGCAATTTCGTTGTTTAAGCCTTCTTTGGCTTGGAATTAAACGAGGAGAAATTTTACGCGCCTGTTAAAATTCATTATTTTTTTTCTGTGTATGCTTAAAAGTGTTGATGGAACAAAGCCTATTCACGTGAGTTGTTCCTTTTTTCCAACAACAACAACATAGCATTAAAGTAAGATTTCCATCCCTTCTGCATTCTTTGGATTGTGAATAATTGAATGAATAAACAAATCACTCAGTCATTTCAGCACACAACAATGCGAAAAAATCATGCATGCGTTTTGGATGCTTCATAATGTTCGGATTTTATTGTCATTCAAATTAATTGTACCGTGCTTCGCCATCCAGCCTCTCTCTGTGGTGAGCTGCTGCGGTAGAAGCGAAAAAATGCGTAATGGCATTGTTAAATTTGTTCAATATTGCAAACCACACAGAGAAAATCCCATTTGGCAGCGTGTTGCCGCATCAGTAACTAAATGGATATCGGCCTCCCCCCCCCCCTCTCTTCCACACCTTCAGAAAACCGAAAAACAATAATTAAAACAACTTTAACATCCCTACTCGGGCCTCCCCCCGGGGGAGCTCGCCCTTCGAAAGAAAGAAAGGGGGGGGGGGGGTATCAAACCGAGAGCGCGTGGGGCTCGATTTATTTCGACAGCCACGTGGGAGGTGAGGTGGACCGAAAAGGTAAAATAACAATACCCACCACATATACCAGGAATGTGAATAAACATGGCAATGCTTTTACTGTCAACAAATGACAGTGAGAAATTCCAGTCGTGCAAATACGAATGAACACAGAAAAAAAGCTTAAGGATTTGGTGTGAATAGTATGGGTAGGTATAAAAACCGAACGAGCGAGCGAACAAGCATTGCCATTCATGGTCCTCGTCGCCCGTCGTCGGTTTGATGGCGATGGTGAGGAGGAGGCAGCGATTTTTTTGGGGGCTTGAAGGGTGGCGCGGTGGGTGGCGATAGGGTTCGTTTGACAGAAGAAATAATGGTGGAATAAAATTTATGATTTGAAGGGAAATAATGATGATATGTGAGTGTGATGTGAGGGAGGGAGAGAGAGAGAGAGAGGGAGAGTGAGAACAGTCGTACGTCGCCCGGGTTCAGTTGAGTCTCGAATTGAGCTCGTAAGCTCAAATATCCTTCACTTTATGATTGGAAAATTGTTTTCGAGCTCTTTGTTGGCCTTTGCGGTTGCGTGCGGGGATCGAAGAAGAGGTTAAATTGTTTCGATCGTGATATGTTTGCTGGTTTTGAAGTTTGTTTTTGGAGGATTTATGTTTGTCTGATTGAAGTGTTTGTAAGTTTAAATATGTTAGTGTAGGTCAACACTCCTAGCAAAGAAACCTGTGATAAGACGTATCTTTTTTTTCTATAGCTGCTTCAACATTTGCAAAGACTATTGCTCTTGACATTCCTTCAAGTATTGCTTGAACCAGCTTCACTTCCGCCATATTATGATTCTCAATGGATTGTTTGAGGCACGTGTTTGCACAATAAGGAATCTGAAATTATAAATAATCGGGCACTATGATTAACACATTTATAAGAACGCACTTATCATCAGTTCGCGTTTTTTCGTTCTCTTCCTTACGAAGAATCTTCAACTCCTCTGTTCAATCAACGATTTTAAGCTATTCATTTGTCGCTTCTTCTTTCCTTACCTTCTTCCGTTTTGGCTTCTCTTTCTTCCTTCTTTTTCCGTTTTTGCTCTTCCATATGTTGCTTACAATAAGCCTATCCATTCTTAGCCATCATGAGCAGTTCCTTGGGAGTGGAGAACTAAGACTTCAATGTGATTTTGATCACTATCAATGATTTTCATGTTCTCTCACATAAATGACCGAACCTTGCCGAAGTCGAAAGTTCTCGCTCGACAAAAGCATGTCCATGCTATGCTGTCAAAACTGCCATTACAACGACTGAAACCAACGGATGTTTAGTTTCTCCTCTATTTCCTTCCTTTTGCACTTGTATACCCATCCACATTTGAGCAGGTTACACTCCTCAATAAGCAAGTCCGTTTTGATTTCTGAAGGAAGTTACTTCGCGATCTGAAGAATGTCGTTAGAACTACGACTACATTTTCGATTCGATGGGCTTATACATCAACAATGCTCAAGCCACACGTTTTGAATTCCTGATTTATTCAATTTATGCTAACAAGATGCGATATAATGTTTTTAAGGTTTATGCAAGAAACTGAGCATATCAATATCTTTCAATTGAGTCAACTTAGCCGTTATTTCATCCTTAATTATTAAACGTTCGGAAGGTAAGAGGTTCTCGAAATTTCCAGATACACCCTGAGGTAAAACTACATCAACAGGCCAGATTTCCGCTTCTCTCACTGAGCACAGAGAAAAATAACGAATGCTAACAAGTGCGTAAAATTTCCCCTCGTTTAATTCCAAGCTAAAGGAGGCATTAACAACGAAGTTGTTTGCAATCTTTCATGTGCCATACAACAATTTTTGCAATCTTTTACACAACAGACTAGATTCAGGCGTTATCTGTGTCAAATTTACGTGAAATATCCCATTATTTTCTGCCAAAACTAGCATTCGCTTTATGAGCATTTGATAACGCATTATTTTTATCTGTGTATTCATTTGCTCCTTATTTAATTCTGCTTCTTCCTTCCTTACCTTCTTCCGTTTTTCTTCCCATTCTTCCTTCTTTTTTCGTTTTTGATCTTCCAAATGATGCTAACAATCAACCTATCCTTTGTAAGCCATCTTGAACAGTTTCTTGGAGATGGGAACTATGACAACAATGTGGCTTTGATCACCATCAACGAATTTAACGTTCTCTCACATCGCACAGTGGTCAAAAAGTCGATTTTAACGCTCTCAACTGATTGCTTCCAAAATAGTTGAGCTAGAGCTTTGGCATCTTTGGCAGAGATGGTCGAAAAACACAGAGTAGTGCAAAATAGGCGAGTGCTTCAACCAATTTCAAGTGTGCGTCTCCTGTTTCAGAAGAGCGCACAAAACGAATGTGCGAGAAATTTCGTAGCAGCACGAGAGAAAGATAGCCACACGGCACGCATGCACTTCTCTTTCAGAGACAAAGAGTAATGCACAGTGCTCTACTCAGTGCTTTACTCTGTGCTTTGGCTCATGTTTTGGTAAATGGTAGCAAAATGAAATTTTTTGAAGCTAGTAACAAAAAGGGGGGGGGAGGGATAGAGGGATCCTTATTCACAAACTAGGCCGCTGTGTCTGTTTTTTGCACTTGTGTTTGCACAGAGACGACAAGGGAGAGTGCAATCGTTAACGCCCAAAGAGACAAGAACAAATTCGAAATGAGATGTGCGGCTTTGAGCGCACGGCACAACAAGGCTGCACGAGAGTACAGACTGCACTTTCACGTCTCTTTGAAATTTAATGTGCTGTCTCGTAGCACTGCGTGCTGCACTCAAAGAGATTTGAATCGCACCTTATCCCATACCATAGATTCGTTACCGAGATACAGATAATTTTATTATTCCGGGTTCTTAATGGACATAGCTTTAATCAGCTAGCCAAAACCATGACTGAAGGAGGTGTGCGCCGGCTGATGAACGGCATCAACCGAAAAGTGCGAGAATTTTTAATAACGATAAATGATTTATTTCCGTTATTTTTATGGAATTAAATAATTTTACCTCTGTCTTATTCTTAGAACGTTGTTCGATTGAACTGAATGTTTTAGAAATACACGCATTTGAAATTGATCCATTTCTAAATAATGTAGCCTTTATTGAGTTGGTCTGAAAATAGACCATCGCTTGGGATGCCCTAAGATTTGCATGTCAACGAATAAAATATGTTCAAATTGAAATGGAAAACAAATAAACAGTAAAAAAATTGTGTATAATTGAAATAACAGTTTTTGGACAAAACATATGCAATCAACTAGAGCCGATCATAAAATTGTATATTATAAATTCATGGAACAGAATTTATTTACATACAAACAATCATTTGACAGTTTTAACAAATGAACAAAACGAAAATTATTCTTCTGGACAAATCAAACACAACATTGTCCTTGGCTTCGATATTTTGTTGCGAATCTATTATTGTCAATTACAGGTTTATAGTGGATCAGGTTCTTTCTTCTTTTTTTTTTTTAAAGAGGGACTAAAATTCGTCCCTGGTGGATCAGGTTGTCAATAATGCTTTGCAGGATCTCTGTTCAAGTTTTTTGGGTTTGCTCAAACAGTTGATCTGCACTTTTTCACGGTCGATTCTTCGATTTATGATCTTCCAAAGGTACTCGATCGGGTCGACATCCGGAAACTGCAGTGGTAAATCCATAATTATTATATTGTTATCCTTCCTTGTTCTGAACAACTTTGGCAGCGTATTTGGGGGGTCGTTAATATCTTCGAGAATGCTATTGTACATGAAACGATCCATATTAGCATCAATTCGATGAATTTGACCCAGACCGTTCGCAGAAAAACTTCTTCTGACCATCACATTCTTTCTGCCATGCTTCACAGTTTTCTGGTAGTTCTTGAATTCAACCGTTTTCCAATCAGTTTGCGTACATGGCAAATTCAGTCGCTTCCAGTACCGATCGCCATTTCTGCACACTCCAGGGTTTTCACCGATATCAGAAGCTTTTTCGCAGGACACCGGGAAAATAATTCGGTGGCAATGGCAAGTTGCCTGATTGTCCGATCAGACACAGGTGGATGTAGTTTCTTTTGGATCTCAAAGGACGAGTTGGAGGAATCTTCCATGATTCTTCTTGCAATCATCGAGTTGTCTCTTGACGTCGTGGAACGTGGTCTTCCCAAGCGGTGGATCGCTCAGCATACTTTTCTCCTGTGCTATTTTTTTAGTGTCAAAGGTTGCAATGTTCTCGTAATGTGCAGAAGGTGCAGATGTGTTGACAGACCAAATTGTTTTTTTGTTGATCCTGGCAACTAGGCAGCACATTTTGGCAAGGTTGCTGGTAATTATTTTTATAAGCTCAACTGTCAAAAGTGTTTTCCAGTGTGCCACACATGGGGTATGGATTGAAAATCGAAGTGCCGTCTAGTGTGTTGGCTGGCACACTGGTCTAAGCGACTTACCGTGGGTCTTCCTTCTGAGTGATCCGCGGAAATATTTCCGGTTTACCAAAACTTGAAACACAGTCTTGATATGATCGAGTTTTTTTTTGTCAAATTTTATATTAAAGTTTCAGCTAGTTTCAGCTGTAAAAATATTAAACGCAACTTTTATCTTAATGTCACTGAAAAAGGGTACATGTTCCTTGACTCAGCCTATTATGCAGTGATCGATTATAATTTTAATTATAACTCATTAAGTGATTGAGCTGGAAACGATATTCAACGAGTTTTACCTTTGTTTAGACATTTTTCATAAGAGATTTGCTGTTCTGTACCATAAAAAGCTTATTAATTAATTTAATTAAGTCGATAACTTTCGACAAGTTTGGATGTAATGTCGGTCTATAAGCACCATATTGGGCCTATTCGTGGATGCATCTTCGTCTCATCATTAAGGATTCTTGTTCAAAAGAATTGTTGTTAAGTTTATTTTTATTACCTTTTTGGGCATTCCGTTTAACGATATATTCGCAATACTCAGTACCAAATTTCACAAAAAAATTGAAATTAAACTTTTTTTTATCATACGTAAAAGCTTGTTCTGATAGGTTGTTAACACTGAGGCACAATTGTCAACTAAACTCTAGTGACATGCTGTCAGTGAATACTAGATTACTCCAGCAGTCATGTAGAATTATACTACACTCTCCTGCCAGCAATTGTAGCATGTTACTTCATTTCATTAATGGAATTTCAAAGTTTAGTAAGTTAAAAGTTGCAAATGTTATGTCCAACACTTTATAGGACTAAGGGTTGTGGATTGGTCAACCTACCTATCCAAGGAACATGTTCTGCCGTGAAACTACAGGAGACAGACGTTCGACTTTATCTCCTTTACCTGTGTAAAACCATGACTCAAGTATCAAGTAGCAATAACCTAACAGATTGCGCCACAGATTTGTTTTTATTGGTAAAGGAAAAATGGGTTGCCAGTCGAACTGTCAGATTTAATGTAGAAATTAGATAACTACACACTTAGACAATTTTAAAGTATTAGGGATTTTTTACCAAACTTTCACCAGCTGAACGTTCGGTTATCCGATTTACCGGATGTCGGTGAAATGTCACAGTTATCTGTAAAAAAAATACCGGAATAATGTAAAATTTTATCGAAATCCGTCAAATTGGATTACCGAACGTTCAGCTGTTGAAAGTTCGGTAAAAAACTACCGAATACTGTAAAAAATTTTAAGTGTGTAGGGGGCGCAACTGTGCCATATAATTCCAATATAATTAGATATAAAATTTTACACAACATATTTGAATTGTTTTGTTCGAGCTAGAACGTCTGTCTGTAAAACTTCCAATATAAGTAATTTTGTAAACCATCGAAAATAAAAACCATAAAAATCCCCAATAACCCCCCCCCCCCCCCCTTAAACTTCTAGCCAAAGGGGCGCGTGAATAACGAAATTGTTTGCAATCTAGCATGCGCCATACAACCATGTTTGCAATCTTTCATACAACAGACTAGATTCAGGAGTTATCTGGCTTAAGTTTACATGAAATATCCCATTTACACTCAGTAGCAAAAAAAAGCCGAGCAAAATTTTGCTTCTAAAAACCGCGTTGTTCAACCTTCTGTAACTTTCTCAATTAATTATAGAATTCATCTCGGCTTTTTTTTGCACAGACATTTCAGCAAGGTCAATTCGGGTGAAAAAAGGAAATACTCATGTTGGTGCGTCAAATTTGACGCCAGCTGTAGTTCAAACTACTTAATGGAAACAGTTCAAATTTTGTCCAAATTATTGTCTGGCTTGTTTCAAGCTATGGAGAAATTTTTAATATGCTACCTAAATTTTTCACAGAAATACGGGTTTTTGAAATTACTATGTCAAAAAATGACTTTTTACACATATGTTATGATAACTTCAAATTTATGAATTTTATCAGCATGTTATTTTTTGTCACATAGGGTTTATACATTAATCATAGTGCTGTCAAACTTTCAACCAAATATATTGATAATTGGTAAAGTTACAGAAGGTTGAATAACCCGTTCTTTGGAAGCAAAATTTCGCTCGGCTTTTTTTTTTGCTACTGAGTGTATTTCAGCCAAATATTCCGTTCCCTTTATCCCTTTGTGTAGATATTTTTTTCAAACTGTGTATAAAAATGCATTCCGGTTTGACTGTCTGACCCTTGAAATACTGAACCAATCCGCGTCAAAATTTGTCTGAAGGGATTTTTGGTACCAGGAAAGATTCTTATGATAGTTAGTGACCCCTTCCTTTTCTGAAAAGGAAGGGCTCCCATACAAATGAAATCGAAATTTCTGCAAAACTCCAGAACAATTCGAGCAAATGGAACAAAATTTGGCAGGTGGAGGTTGTTTTTTAATAATCATTTATTTGTAAGTGGAGGTTTTTGACGGCAAGATTTTTTCCTATGATTGTTTAAGACGTCTCCTTTCTCTGGAAAGAGGGGGGGGGGGTCTGCATAACTCAAGAACTTATCAATCAGATGAAACAATGGGGGATTTCGTTGGTAGAATTTTTGATTTGGTTGGTAGTGGTTCGAGAACCCTCTCCCCCTCTGGAAGGGGGAAGGCGGCTCTCATTCAAATGGAAATGTTTATGCAGGGGTTTTTGGAGCCGGAGAAGATTCTAACGATGGTTTGAGACCCCTATCCGATTACAACGAAAAACAAATTTCTGCATAACTCGAGAACTTATCAAACAAATGGAATCAAATTTGAAATGTGGGAGTTTATGGAGACAGGATTTTTTCTATGGTTGTTCGAGATACCTCCCCACACTCGAAGAAGGGGTCTGTCATACAAATCAAACACTAATTTCAAAAAATCATGAAAATAACCCAGACAACAACAACACCAAATGTGTGTTTCTCTGGTTAGAAGCATGTTCTGATAGAAGTTTGAACCCTCTTTTAGTGAAGAAAGGGGATTTTTTAGCTATTCTTAGTGCTACAAAGTTAATTTAAGGTAATGCAAGAGAAAACTATGTTTAAACTGACAAGATACGGCGTAATATGAAGAGAAACATTTTGTCTAGGAAATGCATCTACACAGAAAGAAAAACCGTGGTAGAAACTAATGATCTGAGGGGTTAATTAAAACACACACTTAAGTCTCTTTGCAGAAAATAAATTCGTTCGGGCTTTCTTTCGATGCTCTGATTGTTGTCTAATAGTGCCAAGATGTTGTCAATGCCGGAACGGGCGTATCCGGTGTCCACAAAGTCCATTTCCAGTGTCCACAATGTCCGTTTTCACCGTGGCGGGGTGCCGTTTTTTGAATGCGCACACTTCGGAACGGCGTTGCTTCACTGTTTTTGCCATCACGGTTAGAGTTCGACTGATAGAGCTGTCAAATTTTGTTTGCTGACTCATGAGTTGCTATGATTGATGCTGCATGGGTAGTTTCGGTCAGTGTGGGTGAAGGTAAGCCCATGAAAAATCGGCAATATTTGTCTATTTTTTTAATGCAAACGTTAGCATTCCGTTCGTGGGCCGTTTTTAAAAGTTGCTTCACTTTCTTTCGTCTAAAGATTCTATTTCAGTTGTCGTTTTGAAATTTCAAAAGTTTGACTTTTGCGATGTTTTTTTTATTAGAGACATGTTAAATTCTAATCGGCAATATGGGTCAACTATTAAAGTTGAGTCGGTCGTCACTTTGCTCGACACGCCTGTTGAGCTATTACAGATGTTAAGTCGAGCTATTACAGATGTCGAGATTGTGGGGCAGTCGAGTTAATAGCACACGACACTGAATAAGTCTGGACATTGTAGACAAAATACGCGTATCTGTCAAGATAAGCATAAAGGTAGTTGGAATTAAATGGAACATACTAGTTTTTCTTCTCATTTCTAGTTAAACAACTACCCACCACTGAGGGCACATCTTAGAAAGTTCAGAAGGAGACTTCCCAGAGTTTCAAGCAGATACTATCTAAAGGTTCAGGAGCACTTCTTAGTAGCTCAAGCAGGAATTCAGAACCAAACATCAACGATGTTCAAGATCTTTCTTCCCAGGAATTCAGCAGAAAACTTCTCCGAAAATCAGAAGAAGAGACTTTTCAGAAGTTTGAAAATTTTGAGAGAGAATTTCTCTGTAGTTCAGGAAAAAACTGCCCAGAACAAACTTTCCAAAAGTTTAGATTGAACTTCCCATAAGTGCAGGGTTGTTTAAATTACTGTTATTTCACTTGCCTTTGAATGTACTGCTTGCCTAAGATCACTAAGACTCTACCAGAAGATTATGTCTAAGTTTAGGATGTATGATTGGTATAGATACTTCAATGGGAAGTGATTGAACAGGAGCCCCAGATCAGCCTGCCCATTTGAAGGAAAAGTGGAAGAAAGGAAAATCAATTCCTCTAGGTTTTAGTAGTTCTAACTTTACACAGGACTTCCCCTCTTTTTCAGGAACATCTGAAACCCTTGATTCCCAGATTTTAAAAACAGAAGCCCATTCTGGGCGGTTCTCATTTGATGAAATTGTCGGAGGTATCTTCTAGTACCTCGAAATTTCGGACCCTCTTAAAACATTGTTCTGGCAAGGCTTCCCACTGTTAAGACTTTTTTGTAACAAATAACAATAAAGTGGCCCCTTCTTGCAGCAGCTCATTTCCTTCGGTGGATCATTTTCCAAAGTGCTAGAGAGCTTTGCCAAAATTCAGAAGAGAACATTTCAGACTTTAAGAATGAGGATTTCTCGAAGTTCAGGAGGAAACCTTAGAGAATAGAAATAAACTTACCTTCAGTATAGCGGGTGCAACTTAGTACTTTCAGCAAGAATTTCGCAGAGGTTTAGGAAAACAATTCCCAAAAATTCAGGAGAATACTTTCCAAAAGGTGAAAAGAGGTTTTCTTGGAAGTTCCGATGGAAACATCCAAAACAGAAAGGGATTTCTTTTTAGATATTCTGGAGAGAACCCTTTCCTAAATGTTCGGTAAATTTTTATCGAATCCTTTCAGGATGGGACTTATCAAAAGTTGAAAAAGTAAACTCAGGAAAAAACTCCCACGAAATTCAGGGAGAAACTTACCAGAGAGGACACTACGTATAAGTCCAAGAAGGAATTTCGCAAAAAATTCAGAAAAAAGCTTCTCTGAAGTGCAGGAGAGGAGTTCCCAAAAGTTTAGTTGGAGCTACCCAGAGTTTCTTGAGGAGTTTTCTGAAGTTTCGAGAATTCCCAGAAGTTCAGGTAGATACTTCCGTGAAAAACAGGATTTTTTTCTCCAGAAGTGTAGGGTCTACTTTGGAGTAGTTCAAGCAGGAATCTAATAGAAATTCTGGACCGAACTTCTCCAAACTTCAGTAGCAAACTTCTGGTTTCCATCTCAACTCGTTTGAGAGATTTGATCGGTAAGCTAACTTAAAGTTTAGAAGAGAAGTATAAGAAATTTCAAGAAGCTAATCTTCAATAGTTCAGTTTATCATCCGGAAATGAAACGTTGTAAAATGTTCTGCCTACGATTTTGGATGCTTAGGAAAAAGTGGCTTAGGGCTGTTTTACTAGAAGTGAGATTGATCACTGCATATCTGAATACAGAAACCTTAGAATGTTAAATGTAGAAACAAATTTTACTGTACATAGCTTCAGTATCGTCACCGTCAGTTCTGAAGCATTTTTGAAAAAGTCACCAACAATTGTTCAAATATTAATTGACAACTTCCTCAAAACATACTTAAAGGTCAGCTTTGGAACATCGTCCCAATGAGAATTTCCCAATCTGAATAACAAAAACATTAGTGTAATTCACAAAGCAAGAGTGAAAAATGTAATTTACTCAAAAATGTAAATTACTCACTAAATAAACTCATTCTTCGGCTGTCAAAAACGACACCTTAATTGATTTAAGTCCTGAATTATTGCATGGTGTAAAGTTTCAATGACATTTTGAAACATTTCAACACTACAGTTAACAGTCGAGTTCGGTTGGCGACTCGATCAGATACAGTCGGCTTCTGTGATGTGCAATTTTGCTCGACTCGACAGAGATAAGTCAAGCTGAACAATGCATTAGGTCCTAAGTAACATTTAGAGATTCTCTTCGTTGACTTTCTCTTTGGTTAAGAGCATGTTTATTAAAAGATTTGCTAACGTTTTCGACGTATTAGATCCTTAATCACACTTTATACTACCGTACTGTTTGTTGAAAATACTTGATAATACTTTTACATAGCCGTAGGAACGCAAAGAGAAAGCCGACAAAGAGAGTCGCTCAATGTTACTTAGGACCTAATGCATTGTTTTGCTTGAAGTGTCGAGTCGAGTTGTTCGATTTGACTTCTTTTATTGACCCCATAATTTCATAACCACAAAGACGACGCTACAAAACCAAAACACGCCAACTAATGCATTGCAGCACGGCCTACTTCGATAATTTTTTTTCTTAGCATAGTTGGTACCCTCTATAGGCCACTGCACAGTGGTCCAGAATACGAATTTAGTTGGAGAGATACATTTTCACCCTGAGCTTGCAGTATTGGAGCAAAATCGTCTTCTACAAAGTTGTTTCTTATAACAAGGCGCTTCTAGGGTGGGTATTTTCAGAGTAATCAAAAATCTAACTTTTATATTTGCAAAAATAAAGGCATGCATTATTCAGAAAACGTTGAAGAATAAATAATTCCAAGCAACTTTGATGGTATAATTATTCTGTATCTTTTGATATAACCAGATTAGTGCATTTTTTCTCACGTCGCTAAGGGTTTCCCTATGAAAATCAGTTATTTTGCTGTAACTTTTTTATTTCAAATTTTTCAGCTATGCTGTTTTCTCATTGATTCTAGAACAATAAGAGATACCACTTTTGGTGTGCTGAAATTGTCTCTACCGTATGTCAAACAAAAGTTATTATGTTTTTATTTACAAAATGGTCCTTTTACAAATGATGTTTTTTCTAGTTGGGGCAAACCAAAAAATTATTTCTCAACAGCATTTGAAAGGATTTTTATCGTTGCATATTTTGTCTGAAAACTGGAGATTTTTTTTAAATTGAGTAAAACACATTTGAAAAGGGCGTAATTTTATAAGAAATTCGTTAGTTACTCGCTAACGGTAAGAGACATCGGCGAGATTTACACGTCATTTTTTTATTCTTTTTAAGTTATAAGAACCATTTGAAGACAACATAGTTGGCAAATTTGAAATAGAAAAGTTAGAGCAAAACAACTGTTTTCTTCTGTAGGAGCACCGGAAAAAATGCTCTTATTCGGCCTTATCAAAAGATACAGAAAAACTATACCATCAAACTTGCTCGGAATCATTTATTCTACAACGTTTTCTGAATTATGTATGCCCTTATTTCTGCAAATAAAAAAGTTAGATTTTCGATTTCTCTTTGAATAAGGACCACCCTAGTTTTCATTCACACCATAAGAAGCACCTTTTATTAGAAACAACTTTGTACAAGACAACTTTGCTCCAATACTGAAAACTCAGCGTGAAAATGTATCTTTCCAGCTAAATTCGCATTCTGGACCACTGTGCAATGTTACCTGTAATACCTCAATTTGTACGAGAATATATTGGGCACGATGTATATGATTTTTATAGTTGAAAACCCGGTTGAATTACCTTGTGATCCACGATAAATGATCTTATAGAAGCATGCGCATTTAAATTTCGGATTCATTGCCACTGAATCACAAAATAACGGTAAAACTGACGGGAAAATTGATTTTTGCATTTGGCTTCCATATTCCAAATTGGTTTATACTTCTGAAAGCACAGAACTTGAACTAAATAGCAACCCTTCTGAGCGTCTTTCTGAATCCCTGTCGGATTTGAGTCACACACCATTTTTTCTGGGTTGTTTTCCGGCATTCTGACGGTATGTCTGGTCCAGCCTTCGCCACTTTCTGTATGCTAGGCTCACCGCATAGTTCGCCAGTTCGTGGTTCATTCGTATCCGCCATACACCGTTTTCATATCCACCTAAATATAAAGTGTGTACTCGAGAAAAATGCAACACTTTCTTTGGTGTGTAACTTTCTAATGCACGGGTACAAATTGATGAGATTTCGGGTAAAACTAGTTTAGAGTGTTATGTTTACATGTGCAAAATTCGTCACAATCTGTCAAGTGCTTATCGAAATGGCTTCCAAGCAAGAAAGCACTTCGACCGCAGTCGTGAAAATCCAGGCAACATAAACAGCGAATGAATCATAAAACAATAACAGTATGACGTATGACTATACACTACACTTACACTAACGCTGCTGATGTACCGCAACTACTTCAACCTATACCCTATGCGAGATGTTGAATCACGTTGGATCAGCTATTGGTTTCTCCAAATAACTTCTATCGTACCACCACATTATACGTTACAATTAGATCAAACGTTGCAGAAATTAACCTAACAAAAAGCACTACTCAGAACTTCTAGGGACACTAGGTAAAACAAGTGCACCCACTCTTCCCCATCCTGTGATCAGCGAAACTCTACTCACCCATCGACTTAAAAAAAAACAGGTTTCACTTCTCAGCTCAAAGAACTCATTTGTGCCTTCACTTCATCATTGCCAATTAGTTATACCTCTGATTTCCCCTTGACGTACGAATTCCACCGCCACTAGCAGCAGCCGGACCGAAAAAAACAGCCACAATCTGACGGAAAGTTTCTTGTTTTGTCTTGCAGGTGAAATGCATCGCCCGGATATTCGACCTGTACGAAGGGAGCGCCCAGCAGACGGCAGACGAAAACTACCCCCAGGTGCGGGTGCTCTCCAACAGCGACAACGGGGTGCACTTTTCCTTCATGAGCGACAAGGACGAAGGTGAGTTCCATTTGCGATAATCACTACTGGCTGCACTCGAATGTGCAATCGATATTCAATTAAACTAATTAAGCTCGTCGTCGTCGTCGTCGGCGTCGTCTGAGAGCAATCCGGATGGCGATCAGTATGGATACATTGTGTAATGTGAATGAGGGTTTGATTGATTCTGTAAGCTCCGGTCAGAGTGTTGGGGGTGGGTGGGAGGCGTGAGCTTTGATGGCATTAATCGATACCTTCCGAACGCAACGATTGCCGCTGCCCACTTGGGGAAAATTGTACGGTTCGACGTGAAGCCTGACAATGGGACTAATTATCGGATGCGAATGATTGCTTTCGGGTTTGTTTGCATGCCGATTTGTTTGCCATCCGATATGGCTATTTATTGGCGGTTTCATGTGTTTGATCTTTGTTTGTGGGGTCAAATGTGGCGATGTAAATGGCTCCAGTTCCGTGCGCATTGTCCATTTTAAGTTGAGTTCCAAAGTAGTTAAGATATGTTTTTAAAACATTTACATTCTGCAGAATTTTGAGAACATGTTAATTATTTCAAAAATATGATCGTGAAGTATTTTACCACATCGATGATTGTCTCACCTATATCACAAATCTGTTCAAATAACATCTTGGTAGCCCTATGACGGGTGATGTAAATTTAGATTTAGATTACCAGAATTTCCAAAATTGTATACTGAACGCGACGCTGCAAAACAATAACATGTCATTTCTATATCGCAGACATCACGGCTTACTGCGATCGCCATGCAAGCGAAATTCCGTTGCCCACAAATTGATACGTTGCGGATTCCTTTGCGTGAATTTGACAGTTTTCTTATAGGTTTTCTGTCAAATTTACGTCAACGCATCCGCAACGTATCAATTGTGGGTGACCCTTTAGAAGATGAAATTTGGGTGTTTCCTTCTTTTTCAAACATTCCGATAAGTGACAAGATCCGTCTAAATAACACATTTGATTCTAAAAAGGAATTTGGGTGGATTTTTTTAATTGCACAGACCACTGCCAGCGCCTCAAGATGTAAAATAGGGTAATTCCTCTGAGCGTCACTTAAAGTGAGAGATGCAAAACAAATTGGATCTTCGTTTCCACAAACATGTGAAATTATCTCCCCAAGTCCTTCTACTTCAGTCCAAGAAATCAGAACATATTCCAAATAACATGAAACATTTTTAAACCCAATGAGAACTTGATCAATCACTTTTTGGAATATACACCGTGTCCAATATATTCTCATACAAAATAAAACTCTATTTATTTCAAATCAATAATCAAGATTTTATTGATACTTTTACGCATTCTATCGTAATATAATACTAATCAACTACAGCATATGTTTTGGAATAACACCGCTTTTAACCTTCTTGACCAGCTCAAGACGTTTTTCGAAATCGTCACAGGCGGCAAGCATGACTTCCATCGGCATTTCGTCCCAAATTCGTTTCATTACGGTTTTGATTTGGTTCATATTAGACGCCCTGTGGTCATTTACCTTCGCCAGCATGTATGACCATACGAAATAATCCAAGGGGTTTAGATCTGGTGAACAGGGAGGCCATTAATTTTTGTCCAAAAATTCGGTCAAATTTTCTCGGCACCAGCCCTGAACGAGATTTGCAGTATGCGATGGCGCTCCGTCCTGCTGAAATACAAAGTGAGCATCTCCAAACACTTCTTGTACAAATGGCTTGACAACTTTCTCCAAAACTTCCGTTTTATAATATAAGGCAATCACTTTAACGCCTTTTTTGATGAAAACCAGTGGTAATATGCCTCACTTGCCAATTCCTCCCCAAACCATCACTGACGCAGCACTTTCAAACCGTGGAATATTCTTATCACTCTCTGGAACAGTGCTCGAAGAGAGAGCCCACAATTTGTCGTTCTGGACATTGTGGGATTGTTGCAAGATGAATAACTCCCCACCGTGCCGTGACAAAAGCAGACTTGCTCTTTCGAGTCGTTTCTGTTTGGAAGGTTCCGAAACACGTTTCTGGAAAGCTTGGAATCCGACGATCCGCGGCCATGTTAGGTACAGAGTTATTTTCGTCTAATCCGTTTCCTGACCACTTTAGCAACTCGTGCAGTCCGCACCGTACGAGTATGACCGGATTACTCCGGTCATCCAACGAGCATGTGTCACGGTACCTTCGGATGGTTCGGCACACTAAATCCTGCTTTACTCCGAGGTTTTTCAAATATCTGAAAATAACGTCCGGGCGCTCACCTTTCTAAAACTTTTTTATCACCACAGCACGAAACTCCTTTACCGCTGGTAGAAGATAAACACCGAATGAAAACAATCGGACATAACCTAAAACCGTTTGTATAAACATAGTGCAAAACTACACCAACAAATACGTGAAGCATGTTGAGTAGTTGCACGTCACCAATGCAAGGAAAATGTGTATGAGAATATATTGGACAAGGTGTAGATGCCCTAGACGATGCCCCTTGTGGGAATCGGTTATAAGCATATAGGCCTTTTATTGTACTAATTATCATACATTTTTTTGAACGCTCAGAAAGTAAAAGCTTGGAGTAGGCTTCGGCCAAATCCAACAAACAGAAAACCTTAGATCCAGAAATTGATGAGAAAATGTCCTATACGACTGATAAAGGATAGGTATTTGCAACTATCAATTTGTTTATTAATACACGACAATCAATTACTAAACGTATGCTTTGGTCCTTTTTAATGACCACAATAACTGGTAAAGCCCATTCACTCGTGTCTACTGGTGTAATAATACCATCTTTCTCCAAGGAATTCAGATGTTCAACTAGCTTCTGCTTAGTTCTCAACGGAACTTCATAGGCTTTTTTGAAAATAGTTTTCTCCTCTTTTAAAACTAAATCACCCTCAAAACCCACACTTGGATTTGAGAAATCACCATTAAACACATGAGGAAACTTACTACGGATTTCTTCCTTGACGTTTTCTTCGGTTGAGTTATGAATGCTGTTAATAATTGCACCTGGTCTAGTAAAAGTGTTTCGCCAACCGTCATAGAAGAAATCCATCCATGATCTGACCATCACTGGTGTAAAATCATTTTCGCATTTTAAAACAACCAAATAAAGCTGGTTCTTTTTGTTTCCTCATTGTACAGAAACATGAAACTCGCCCAGAACCTTCAACCTCTTGCCATCAATCACCACCAATTTTTTATTACAAGGTAAAAGCTCAAATTTCGTAATTAATCGAAAACATGCTCTTCGAAATCACGCTTGCAGCTGATGTGCTGATGTCCTGATGTGCTGCATCAATATCCGGACAATTAAGCTGCTCACATTATGAATATGCCCCGTAAATAATAATACCGTAGCATAATGATGAATGCTTTTCGCTGTCATCAAGTAAAGTAATTAACCCTGATGTAGGACACGTATTTTGAGCTTAAATTATAATAAAATCCACTGAAATGTAAAAAATAATTTTGCTTGTCATGTTCACAAATCCGGACACTCTGATGGAATTGAATCAAAATCCGGACACTTTTGAATCGCTATCCGGACAGGCAAAATTATCTCAATTCTATCATTTTTATATCTTTAAAAAAAATATAAAGGGTAAACAATAGATTCACTTATTTAATGAAAAAAGTAGCTTATAATATATTAGAATATATTTGACGAAGCATAAATACATCAAATATTATAGCGCGTAATTAACATCTTTCTGCAACTCATGCAGCATTGCCAGAAGTAGGTATTTCACTAAGATAGGTGCGATTCGTTGCATATTTCATACATCCGTCTTGCCACAGATAACGTATTTTGATGAATGTTTGACGCACATTTATCCCATGTTACTTTGTAAATTCAAATTACCGATATCGAAATTTTTTTTTTCAAGATTTTGAACTGCTGAGTAAATCGGTAAAACATTCAAATGACCGTTACCCATGAGATATTAACACAGAGTATGTTCCACAATTATTATTTTTTTTAATTTTTCACTGATTTTTAATCGTTTATTGAACAATCCGGTAGTAAAAATTTACCGAATATCGGAAGCCTGAATTAGACAACTGACACCCCAACTGATTTTTCTACGTGGTAGTCACCCATACATAATTTGTAAGCCTTTACAAAATTTGACGCGGGTGACGAAAGGTTAACAAATTGATGCCATACTCAACTGCAAAAAGCAGTTAATCCTTATATCTACAGCATTACAAATGTAGTTTGCTGTTAAATTGATACATTTTTCTTGCCGAGATAATTGGAAAAAGCGACTCTTTGGTGGGAAAATAAAACCAAATTGACATGATTTTATCAACATTACTTATATGAATTCAATATAAATTTATTGTCTCTTTGTTTTATGTTAAGATTTATTAATCTTCTTAAGCAAAGATTGTTTTTTATCATTTCTTCCATCTTAACTCTTTGCTTCAATTGCCTCTCTTCAATTTTTCTCAATTTATCTTGTTCCTTTTGTATCTGTTTTGAATGTCTTTCCTCGATTCTCTTTTTCTTCAAGCATTCTTGCTGCTGCTTCTCGTTTGCTTCGGCTTTATAAATTTCCATCCATTCATCTCTTGTAGCCACAGCTGGAAATGCCCGCCGCTTTCGACTTCTATTCATTTTCTTATGAGGTAAATTATCTGATTTTGAACTGTTTGTATGTACGTAGTCAGCCTGTTGAAGTTGTGAAAAACGACTCGGAAGTGCTTTCAGAAAGGGTGCGAATCTCAAAACTGTTCGCTGTTTGTTGCTCTGGGAATAAATGAAAACATTACAATATGTTTGAAAACCAACGTTATTGTAATTTACCGCTTAAACTGCTCCTTATATGGCACGATGTACTCGGATCAGCATCCGTTCGTTTGTCGACGGTCAGTTTCATTTCTTCGGCATCTAATAGTGTATTATTTTGGTCGAGATTGATCTTATCATTTAACGGCTCGTTATCTTCTGTGAAAATGAAGAACATAATAAGCATTAAGCTTTAAAGGAAGAATAAATATAACGTTTACCTAAATCTTTTCCAAAACTATTGCCATCCATCAGTGAATTATTTTGAAGCTCATCCAGTATGTTTTCTAATCCCGAAGAATCAATAATTAAATACTCTGGAGGTCCCTCAACTTCCGTCCATGAGATTTCGCCAGAGTATGAATAGATTTGTGTCTTCCAAATCTCCTGACCACACTAGTTTGTTTCGATGCTCTTCAAACGAAACTTTTTGCGAAACGGAAAGTTTTTCGTTCAACATCTGGAGAAATGTAGTTGCACAATCTGAAGGACGTGGATTGGATGGAGATTTATCGATCACTTCCGATCCTCGCTGGATATTTTTCAACAATGCCGAGGGTGCAGATTGTGGAGTTGGAAGGCTTTTTGTAGTCGATTGCGTTTGAGGTGAACGGGAATAGACCACACTTTCGGAATCCATTAATCAACGCATCTGTTTTACCGGTCATATTAGCAAGGGTTTTTTCAAGCAAAGGTGCAAAATCAGGACGGCTTATCATCTCGCCTTGGTGTTCGAATCGCCACATTTTCAACTGGTCTTGCCAAACAGCTTTCATTGGGGCAAAAAAAGCTACATCCAACGGCTGCATGAAATGGGTGGCATTGGGCAGTAAAGATACAAGGATTATACCTTTCTCTCGGCAAAAATTAATTGTCTCGAATGTGGCGTGAGAAGAATGTCCATCTACAAAAAGAATGATGGGAAACTCTAACTTTCTTTCGACGGTCCATGGATAAAAGACTTTGACGATAAAATCATAAAATGCCTGTGTGTTCATCCAGCCAGAATCGGTATGGCCAATTCCCCATTTTTGGGAACACTTCTTACAACGCTTGATGGAATCCGTGATTTATAGGGAAACAAAACTAACGGAGGAGGCAATTCACCTGCGGCCGAACCGGAAATTAGAACTGTGTAGTTTTCTTTTTCGGAGTTTGAAGTGAGGGATTGAATATTTTTCGAGGCTTTTGCAGCGATCACCTTCTGCTTCTTAGGGACGAGACAAAACGAGGATTCATCCATATTGAAGACTCGTTCTGGGTGATCCAACACTTCAAGGGCGTTTTTCGATTCCAGATATTGTGTAACCGTTTGGAACCAGTTTCGAACGTCAACTTCGGTAACAACCCGTCGTTTCGACAAATTGTTTGCCGTCCGTTTAGATAAGTCCGGGTGACGTTGCAGAAATCGTCTAACCCATCCTCGGCCAGGAAGGCCATTTTTAAACACTCCTGATCTACCAAGAAATTTTATGGCGTCCCCTACCTGCAGCATCAATATTTTCTCGGTGACCGGATATCCTGCCTCGGCACTTGCAATCACGTAATCGTATACAACTTGCTCTTCATCATTTGAAAGCACAGTTTGAATACCCTTCCGATTACCTGCGTATCTGGATTTCACCTTATCTTCTAACGTACTTTTCGGGATTCCAAATTTTCTGGCGGTTCCACGGATCGACCCTCCGCCCTGCACCGCGGTCACTGCTTTGTTGAACATTTCATCGCGCATTTTCTATAAAATATATAGATACCTATTTAGTCCCAAAAGCTTTAGGTCACTCTCAATAGAGCGTCCGGATTTAAAAACAGCTTGAAATTTTGGTTTAAAATCCGGACAGTTTATTTAATCGAAAAAATACAATCTATATTAACTAATTAATAAATGACACTCCTTAAACTTATCAAAACACACCTTTTCCATCAGTACAAAGCAACACCAATTGATCGTCTTATGATTGAAACACAGAAAACTCTAAAATTCAAAAGCACTATTTTTAATAATCCGCTAACACCCCGTTCAGACTACAGCCGATATTACTTGATATAGGCTATCTTGATATCAGCATCTATACATCTAGTTTTCACTGGAAATAATGTACATGGCATTTGATATCAAGATACTCCATATCACGTAATATAGGTTGTAGTGCGAACGGGGTTTAACACTCGCAGCAAAAAGACACTGTTTGACAGTACCCGGTACGTTTGGATGTTTTAAAATTATCTGTGATGGCCTACTACGACAATTATTTTTTCTAGAACGATCTATGATATATTTAAAAAGATCCTGTATGTAATTGCATCTCAAAAATGTATAAATTACCTTCTAATTTAGATAAATTGGTGGAGGTGTCCGGATATTGATACCGTCCGGATTTTGATGCAGCACGGTACTGTACAAATTGAATTGATTATTGCACATAAGGTTCTACGGTTGTGGATAAAGACATGCTTTTTTTACAAATGAAATGAAGAAGAAGAAAAACAAAAAAAAATATATAACACGTATACGCGTTTACAATACTACGTAATGTCTAAAAATTCACAGAAAAAGATTTGTTGTTAATACTTTTTGATATACATACCTGAATAGTGCTGATTGGCCAAATTAATAATTAAACCCAAAAAACAAAATAAATTTTCTGCTCGGGTCACGACTGTAGAATAACAACAGCAAAAATATTCCTTCGTTCGTCTAGCACCAAAAGCGATTTTCCACCACAATAGGATATCGGCAGCTCCCATGCAACCGCAAACCACTCGTTACGGCTAATTCAGCAAACCCAGCAACAACAGCAACTACTTCCTTACGAACGTCAACGTATCTCCGACGTCCATTCCATAGGTCAACGAACCTTTTCCAGACTCCAGCGCCTTGAAATTAACCACCAAAATGGCTTAAAACAAATGTAGCTCAAAATCTGCTCCGTGTTGTTTACTGCAATCGCAACCAGCACTTACACATACACATGCAAAACGATTCTCGTTGATTCTCCTGCTCAATCGTCGCACTGTGCAAAAAGAGAACGATCCACAGCAACAAATAATGAAAATTACTTGTGATGTAAAACGTTCAATAGGTAAAAATATATCAATGTAATCGATTGTTTTATTGAATTTTAAATAAAAAATTATACACATATCTGGAGCATTGATAAACGTTGAAAAATACACGTTTCAAGGATAATAAATCTCACTGAACACGTTTTCCAATGCATATTTACATGATCGTGTATTTATAAAACCTCTTGTATTGATTTTTTTTCGAATCAGCTTCCGTGCTGCTTTCTCGGTTAGCTGTCATTCAGCGTTCAAGAGCGGAAGACATAAGAGGACATTCATGTATTCAACAATTAAACCAGTGTAAACTGCTTCAGATGTCAAAAATATTCTGTAGTAAATGTAAATAGTAGATTGTCGAATCGTGTGAAGCAGATTTTATTGCTGATTCAGATGCCACTGTGTTTTGAGCTGTTCACCATTTACATCTAGATTCGCCGATCGAAGCAACCTGAATCTTCTTATTACATGAATATAATAGTAATGGCGGATGAAACTTGAGAGTTTCTGGGAACGCATTTTATTAACCTTTATCAGTGTTAAAAAAATGAACTCACAGCAAAAATAATGAAAATTACATGTGATGTAAAACGATCAAATGGTAAAAATATATCAATGTAATCCATAGCTTTCTTCAATTTTGAATTCAAATTTATGCACATATCTGAAGCATTGATAAACATTGAAAAATACGTGTATTTTCATCGGATCATACATAAGTACACGGTGCAGGGATAATAGATCTCACTGAACACGTTTTCTAATGCATATTCATATGAATTTGCATGATCGTGTAAATATAAACCTTCTTACATTGGAACTTTTTCGAATAAGCTTCTGTGTTACTTTTCTCGTTAAGCTGTCATTCAGCGTTCAAGAACGGAGAACAAAAGAGCACATTTTGAAAAAATCTAAAGCAGTTTACTCTTGATTACTTGTGGAATAGTAAATAGTAAATACTACTGGTTGAGTAGTAAATAGTGAATATATGAAATATCAACTTCCGAACCGCGTGAAGCAGATTTTATTGCTGTTTCAGAATCTATTGTGCTTACATCTGGTCACTGATACTTATCCGGATTCACTCATCGTAGCAACCTGAATCTTTTCATTTCGATAAACAAATTATTGGTTGGGGTAATCAATAAGCCAATAATATCTCTCTATCTCTCTCTCTCTCTCTCTTTTTTTTTCTCGACCATTATGTATTCCGCTCTCACGTGAAAAAATACATTTGGATGTAATAATCAACGATACGAGCGTTTGGAGTAGGTGATGTAAAATTCAACCGAGCAAATGTTACAACATGTGATTTTCAAGTCGTGTAAATTTGAACCCTCATGCTATTTTGAAGTTATTTGCATGCTCTTTTTATGTGCATGAAAATAGATTGAAAATTACAAAATAATTTTAACTGTGTACACTGAAAAAATATTTCACTTAGCTATAACTGGAAACACATAGACATAGAAATTCTACTTGACTACTCACTTACATTTCACTGGACACATTAGATTCACTTGATTTTGCAGAGCCTTTTCTGCTTCCCGAATCACATAAAAGTTAAGTGAATTTTTTGTGGATATTTTCCACTGATTATGTAAATTTTTTTTTTGGGTGTAGAGCACAAAATGGCGACAAAAAAAAGCTGCCGCAACAAAATCAAAAAGTATTGTAAAATGTTCTTTTTCAGATCTTATTGTCTGGATCTTGGAAACGCGTGCACTCTAAAAATATAACACACAATAAATTATTTTTTTATAACGGAGAAATAGGCTCATGAAAAGCCAAAAACTACCAGTGGCGCAAATGCCTGAACAAAATGCCGTCTGACAAAATAAGTCAAACAAAACGCCGTTGTGAAAACTGAACAAAATCCTGTTGCATAATTGTTCTGTTCTTTGATTTTGCTTACAAAAGCAGAAAAAAAAACAATATCACCAATGGCGAAAAACTTACGTTTCCAAACTACAATAAAAATGGTTCAATTGCACCTTGCACACACTTCCACCGATTACCATACACTTTAAATTCACTCCAGAATATCCTCGTTGCCAGTTGAAATAACTTATTAAAATAAGGGCACTGAGACAACGTGATAAGGTAATACAAGCAGCACTGACTTGGTTGATGGTTGTACAAATTCATCACTCGTTCATTATCATCTTAGACTTTTATACAATCGATTGGAGAACTCTTTCCAATTTTTCTTTTTCTTTAGCAATACGAATCTTGGTTCATAC